>JAHCHA010013262.1:0-41440 GCA_027742795.1 Vigna hirtella
TTTTTTCTCTATCTTTTTGTGCTAACAAATATTTCCTAGAGTTTTGTGCCTAATGTTTGCAGGATGCAATTTGGTCAAAAATTTAACTATATGGGCACTCAATTCTACCAAAGTAATCTCAACCAATGGTGGGAACCTCACTCAAGCATGGATCAAAGCCAATTTTGGCAAGCTGCCGGACAATTTGAGAACCAACCACAACAACAATGGCAGCAACAAAGCTTTAAAATCAACAAAGGGAAGCAAGAGATCTCTTCATTTAGACAAGGCATGGAGGAAACACTAGGTCACGCATGGGACAGGTACAAAAATCTATTAAGAAAGACTCCCACGCATGGATTTGACGAAGGAGAAGTAGTCCTAATCTTCCTTGGAGGTCTTGGTTCACAAACAATGATGATGCTTAACGCCTCAGCTGGAGGCAATATCAAATGGAAGACTCCAGAGGAAGCCACAGAAATAATTGAAAACATGACTACTAATGACAATAAGTGGAACAGTGAAAGAGGAGCTCATATTCAACAAAAAGGAGTTCTACAGTTGCAATCCAATGATGCCTTGATAGCTCAGAACAAGTTAATAACTCAACAATTGGAGAATCTCTCAAAGATACTTGAACAATTGCCACAAGAGTTAAAGACTGTTGCACAGGTACAATCCCAGTTATGCGAATTGTGTGGAGGTGACCATATCAATGGTCAATGTGCCTTTCTAGTTGAAGCCGTAGAGGATGTAAACTACATGACCAATCAGTACCGTCAAGGGAGCTACAATCAAGGGTGGAAACCACACCCAAGTATTGGTCAGGAACAAAGTGGGCAAGCTGGACAAACTGGGCAATTTAACAAGCAACAGCAACAAACCTTTCTATCAGGAAGTTTGGATGACACCCTTCAACAATTTTTGAAAAATTCTGACGCTACTCAGAAAAGCATTGAAGAATCATGTAAAAGGATGGAGATGCAGCTTCATTCCATTAATCAGAGATTGAATGATGAGGTTAATACTGAAGTTAACCCTAAGGAGGAAGGGCAAGCCATTATCACTGAAAGTGACAAGATTCTTGATGAGAAAAAAATAGGGGGCGATGAGGAAAAGGTAGAGAGAAAAGAGAAAGAAGAGTTGAGTGAGAAAGATAAAGATGAAGAAAAAGAAAAAGAAGTGGTTGAGAGAGAAGAGAGAAAGAAAATTTGTGTGAAGATTGAGAAGGTGAGTAGAAAAAGAAAAGAAAAAAAGAAAGTGAGAGAAAAGAGAAAGAGGACGAGAGGAAAAAAGAAAGAATCATATGAAAAACCTCTTCCTCATCCAAAGAAGTACCATAGGAAGGAAAAGAAATTTAAGTGCTTCATGGAAATCTTCAAGAAATTGGAGATTAAAGTTCCTATGATTGAGACACTGCAACAGGTTCCTGGTTTGATCAAATTTCTGAAGAAGTTCAGTAGAAAGAAGAAAAAGAAGATGGAACATGAGCTTTATTGGGTCAAGCTAGTGACGTTAAAAGAGCGCTTGCTGGGAGGCAACCCAGTGATTTAAGAACTTTTAATTTTTGGTTTGGTGATGTAATATTGAACTTTTGGGTATTTTTGTTTTTGTTATAAGTTTGTTGCAGGGTTTACATCTACTGATGGATGTTAGGCGGAAGAGTATCTACTGAAGGATACTATGTTTGTATACACCTACTGATGGGTGTTGGTAAGAAAGATTTGCATCTACTGAAGGGTGCTGGAGGATTTTGGGTCAGGCTCGTGACGTTAAACAAGCGCTACCTGGGAGGCAACCCAGTTGATTAATTTTTCTGTATAATTTCTGTTTTGATCCTGCTTTAGTTGCATAATAGGGTTGTGCATGAGTGATTTGAGAATTTTATTGCAAGGAGCCAATAAGGGGTATGTTTAGGATGCATCTAGGTCAAGCTAAGAAGGAGAGCACTTCCCGCAAGTGCCGCTGAGCGGCAAACTACCGCTGAGCGGTAGTATCGCAGAAGGGGCTTGGGTTGCCCCTCAGCGGAACCTGAGCCCATTTGGGGTATTTTTATACCCTAAGCTGCGCCTTGGCCTCTCTTTTTAGATTCTTCTATGCACACACTCCTACATACTTTTCCAAGGTTTTCTACAACTTTTTCCTCACCCCTCTTGAGAAAATCTTCCTTTCACTCACTTGCTCACTAGTTTTTCCATCTAAGTTTGGGGTTGGGAGAGAGCATCATTGATGGGGCTGAGTTTTTCAAAGCACTAGAGTAGGATTTGTTTTATCAATCACTTATGTTTGTAGAATAGGGTTTGATGTACTCAATTGGAAATTTTGTCTGTTATGATGGTTTGCTTATGATTGTTGTTTGATAAGTAATGCCTGATGATGCTTTGATATTGATTGATGTTGAGAATGTGCACATTATATGCTTATACAGGTGGTTCACAAGCATTGTGAACAAATGCAAGGGTTTATGATTGTGATTATGATTCTAAGCAGGATGTTATATGTGGAATGTGAATGAGCTTATATGTGAGGTTTTGAGCTCCAGAGTTGTTATTGTTGAATACTATTACTGTGAAAGCATGAATGACTTTGCCCAGGTTTTCTTTGATTGAATCAATTGCTTGTTTTGCATCATATGATCAAGGCCGTTTGTTGGAAACCTTTTTATTGGCCAAATTTGTAAAAAAATTAGCCCACTAAAAGAGAACACTTTGTGTTCAATCCTTTTGAACCCTTAGCCTTGAACATACACTGAAACCTTTGATTGAAAATCTTTACCTTGAGTTAAGTAGAAATCTTGTGTGGTATTGTTAAATGTTCAAGTTTGGGGTTGTTGGGAAAACATGAAAAGCATTGAGCTAAGAGCTAAAAAGTAAGAATAAGCAAAGAAAAAGAAAAGAAAAGAAAAAAAGAAGTAAAGCTCAATGCAAATGCAAAGGCAAAAGAAAGTTGGGAATGAATAAGAATAATTGTGTTGTTATGATTCTCTTAACTCAAGGATTTTGTGATCCAGAAAAACCAATTTTCTTGTTAGCCCAGCCACATTATAAGCCATTGAAAAGTCCTTGTGATGATGCATGCTTGTGAATGTTTTTGATTGGGGTAAAATGAAAGGCAAAGTTGATTCATGTAACATTGTGATAGTAGAGTGGATGAGTGATTACCTCTTATACACTTGTGTGTTGAGTGAAACACTTTATCTAGTGAGGAAATACTCCATTAGCACATGAACATCCATGCTTAATTGATTGATCATTCATGAAAAATAGCATTTGTTGGAATTTAAATGACTTTGTGAATACTAAAGCAAGTGCACATCTTGATTGAACTCTTGAGTGAAGTTGTTACTTATCTTGAAAAAGAGGATTTTTGAAGGAGTGAACCATCATATGAATTGGTGGAAGATGGAGTTACATCTTGTTTGCTTGAGGACAAGCAAAGTTCTAAGTTTGGGGTTGTGATAACAGTTGAAAAACTGTTATTTTCATGATTAAAATTGACACTAAAAGCAACCTTTACACTTAGAAACTAGCTTGAAATCATGCTTTTCTTCATATTTTTAGAAATAAGAGAGCTGGACAGGTTTATGCTTGATTTTAGTGTTTTTGTGCAGGTTTTAAGGTGAATTTGGTGAAAGAAGTGAAGAAGGAGAGAGATGAAATCAGAAAAGACAAGAAAAAGTGCAAAAAGAGAAGCCGAAGTCACCGCTCAGCGGCAGTTTACCGCTGAGCGGCACTCAGAAGCTTGCGGGAGGTCCGCTGAGGGGCAAAATGGCCGCTGAGGGGAAGAACCGAGCTGACGCACTTACCGCTCAGCGGTAGTTTACCGCTGAGCGGCACTTTAATGGGCTTGGACTTGATTTTTTGTAATTTACGAATGATATATAAGCTTTAGGGTTTCCTAGGGTTAGGCATCTTTGGTAGAAACGAGGCAAACGCTCTCTCTTCCACCCCTTTGAAGGAGGATCTTGGATGCTCAGGCTACCTCTTCACCTTTTTAGGGTTTATTCTTTCATTCTTTCATTGTAATTCATCTAGGTTCACCATGAATATGGTGAACTAAACCTTGTATGTTTGTTGGGGAATCAATGTAATCTTTTGAAGCTCTCATATATGGAATCTGTTTTTTTTACATCTTTTATTTAAGATCTATGCTTTCTTTCATCATTAGTTAGGGTTTTTCCTCTTTGCTTAATGCTTGCATTGTTTAACTCATTCGATGCATGATTATTGGTTTTTTCGATACGGGCGCGTACGGGGAAGTCTAGATCTGGGGAATTTCTCCCAATATTTTATTGGTTGTCGTTAAGCTCCTGCACTTATGAACTGATCATTAGGAATGCTAGGAATTGTATGAACTCGTGATTGGGGAAAAGCCTTCTAGAAAGGTACTTTAGAGAGTGGCATTAACAATGATGATTTGAATGTGAATTCCTAAAATATATGAGAGTGGATAAGATGAAATTGACCCCCAACAACATATTCATCAATATATTTCATTGAAAGTGTGTGTCTTTTGTTTTAGCCATTGATCAAATTCATGCATACATGTTTATTTTCGTTTTTGCATATAAAACCTCAAATATTTCGTCCTAAGTCTTAGCTAATCAAGAAATCACATAACTAAACTAGGCCGTGAGTCCTTTGGGAAGAACGATACTTGGTCTTACTAAGTTTTATTACTTGAACGATTCGGTCATACTTGCCGATTTGAAAACAAGTTTGTGACATCATATTTTGGTGTTCATAAATTTGTCCATCACCCAGTAACCCCAAACTTGAACATTTATCAATACCTCACAAATGTTCTCAACTTAACTCAAGGTAAAGCTTTTCACAAAGGGTTTCCAAACCATGCATAAGGTTCAAGGTTCAAAGGGTAAAACAAATTGTTTTCTTTTCAGTGGATAAAATCATGTGAAGGTTAAAAGAATAAGGGATAACAAAAGATGGCCTTGATCATTGTTAACACTTCAGCAAGTGTACCGAATCGTATCAAGTAATAATAAATGGTAAGACCAAGTATCGTTTCCCAAGAGACTCAAGGCCTAAACAGTTATATGATTTCTTGATTAAATAAGACTTGTAAACGAAATTGTTGTGTTTATATTACGGAAAAGTAAACATGAATGCAAGTGTTGATCAATTGGATTGAAAGATGCAAAAGTGATTGATGTAAAATATGGAATGATGATGTTGTTGGGGTTTCCGACTTATCCTATCTACTTTTATGTATTTATGAATTCATCTTTTTTCATTAATGTTAATGCCACTTTCTAATTTACCTTAAACCCGATGTCTCGGTGAAGAAAGCCAAATCCTAATCACTAGTTCACAATGTCTTGTCTCCCTAGCAATTAATCATGCATTACTTTCACACAGAAGCTTAAAGGCAACCGATCTTCCTATTCCTATGTCTAGGTAATATTGCTTCCAGGAGAATTTCCCCAGTTCTAGATTTCCTCATATGTGTCCATAATGACAAAATCAATAATCATGCAATTGAATGAGTTAAATAAAGCATGCATAGAGTATAGAGGAAAAACCCTAACAATTAATGAAGTAAAGCATATATAATCAACAATCAATTCAATACATGAGAGTTTCAAAGGATTACATCGTTTCCCCAACAACAATGGAGGTTTAGTTCACCAGAGACATGGTGAAACTAGATGAAAATAATGAAAAGAATGAAAGATAGAACCCTAAATGTTGAAGATCGGAGGTTCCGCATCCAAAATTTGCCTCCAAGGGGTGAAAGGAGTGTAATTTCGCCTCTTTCTGTCCAAAGATACCAACCCTAGGTCGACTAAATCCTTATATAGTTTATTAAAAAAATACAAAAAATTGGTCCAAGCCCAAGTTAACGACGCTCAGCAGTGAAATAGCGCTGAGCGGTGAGTGCGACACTCAGAATTAGCCCTTAGCGATGACGCTTAAGCACGAGACAATATACTCAAGAAGCAAGCTTGGCGCTCAGCGGTGAAATGGCGTTGAGCGGTGACTACGATACTTGAATTGTGCACTTTTCCTTCCTTTCATGAGTTCAACTCCTTGCTACTTCAACTTCTTTCATCCAATTCTTCTAAATTCCTGCCAAAACAAGGAAAACCACGCATAAAACCCATCCAACTCTCTTATTTCCACAACTTAAGCAAAAGCATGATTTCAAGCTAGATTCTAAGTCATAAAGGGTGCTTTTGATGTCAAAATTAAGTATAAAAATAATAGTTTTTCAACTGTTATCAATCATATGAAACCTACAAGCAAGTCGTTCAATCACAGAAAATTCGGGCAAAATCATTCATGCTTCCAGAGGAATAACAATTATTTATAACAACTCTGAAGCCCAAAACTCACACAGGTAAACTCTCAAGTTCCAGAATTCAGAAAAAAAACCTGCTCAGAATCTCAATCAAACTTTACCTCAAGCACCTGTTTCATACTTTGTGAGCAATCACCTATATATCAGTACATCATGCATCACTTCAACATCAATCCACACACTAGAATATCACAAAGCAAGACTTATCATAAAACAATCACAGTTGAACCAAATAAGTGTAATCCATTAAAACAAAGTACAATATCAAACAAATAATTAAAAAGGAAAAAAATAAAAATAAAGACAAAATAAAAGTAAAGCAAATAAAAAAACAGAAAAATAACAAATATCCTATCTTGAAACAAACATGGCATCCATCAGTACATGCCCAATACAAATCATCACTCATCATCAGAGTTCTCATCCTCAGCCTCAACATCATCATCCTCATCCTCAACATCCTCATCCATGGTTCAAGCTTCAGCTGCTTCAGCTCTACCACCCTCCTATGTCGGGTCAGTGGGCCATGCCACACAAGCTGCAAATTCATCCTGAAACATGAACTGATGGAAGAGCCTGAGGAGTTCGGAGCGACTGAGGTAGAAGAAGTGCGATCTGGATCCTTGAAGCTTCTGCGACGAGTGAAGACGCAACAGAATGGAAAAGAAAACGCGAGATCGAAGGGGAAACTTAGATCGAACACAAGGAAAACCTAGGATCTAGGGTTTAATCGGGAGAAATGAAGGAAAATGGGAAAGGACGAGGAAACCCTAGCGGAGGCCATAGATCGAAGAACTGTTCGGTGGAGATGAGATTCCATGGCTAAAAAGGCTGGAGCAAGGAAGAAGACGAGGTAGATTGTGGCTTACAATCGGTGAAAATGGGGGAAAAAGATAGATCTGTGGTTGGAGGATGGTTGGAGCCGAGGAAGAGAGCTCTCGAGAGCGAGTGAGATGCCTCTCTTGCTCGGTAGAGAAAACGAAGTGGTTGAATGATCAGCGAAGTGTAAAATGAGGATGTGGAGTGGGAGAACGCGTGGATGAGAAGTGCTAATGCAAGGAATGAAGACATGGCTTGCACGAGAAGCTGATGTAACGAGGAGCTGACGCGTTCACGAGATGTGGCAGTGAGAAGTCAGCGTGAAGGATGAGAGAGAAGCACAATGGATGAAGTGGAGAAATGAGAGAATGATGAATGTGCTTGGAAAGTGGCTAGAGGCGGTTCACTTTGGACTCTCTAGCTTGACTTTCAAGAGAGAATTATGGAGACTGGTATTTATAGTAACCCGTGCTCCAAGAGAAGTGTAATGCATGTACAATAAAATGTAACAAAATACAAGAGAACAATGAGGTAATTTCATAAGGTAGTATGCCATCATGAACTGTCTCTCACGGAATGCGGACGTCAATGTCCTCAGCAGTGCCTGCTCGCTTCTGTATACAACAACCATCATAGTATCCAATAGAGAATAGTACATGTCTCGCATATGGAAGGGAGCAACATCATGGACTGGCTCTTGGGCTGGTGGTGGCGCCCTCTTGTGTTGCTTGGGCTGCTGTGGTGGTGGCCCTAGATGGCCTAGCTCATCCACTGCATAATAGTGAGTAAAATAAGCTGCATCCAGCTCCTTTCTTGGACGCTCCAATGGTGGCCTAGAAACATCAATGCTTGCGACCTCACAAAAGTGGGTGATCAATGAAGGATGTCCCAAGGGTGCCTTGTTGGTTGCACCACGGGCACAACTCTTGATGGAAGCTTGCTATGGGTGAGACTTATTCAACCAGGAAGCCAAACAACAAACGTTCCAGTGAGCAGAATGAAGGCAGCGAAATTCTGAAATAGATACAGAGAATGGTATTGTTTCAGTGAAGAATGGAGTGGGTTAGAACCTCTCAACTCAGAGGGCCTTCCTACTTTGGAAGGAAGCTAGAGGTAAGGAGAAAGAAAGTGAAGAATTGGGTTGACTCAAGAGCAAAGGTAAGCTGGAATTTCATTTCTGCAGCAATTGGACTAAGCTCAAAAGTGTCTACAAAAGGGGGAAGAGGTCTCCTATTTATAGGAAGATAAGAGCCTCAAATCTGAAATGAAATTCAATCCAAAAGCAAATGAAATTAAAGAAAAAGGCGCCAATTTGCTTCAGCTTCAAACATGCCTCATTCCAACTCAGCAGCACACGTGAAACAGCACCAATTCTGAAACGCTAGGCTAGCTAGGTTATTGGCTGAGCTTTTTGATAGCTTTGGCAGCAAACTTCTCCCTCCAAGTATCTCTTTTCACGTGCTCAAATGCTATGCTGGCAACTGCTCCCTCCAATTTTATTAATCCTACAAAGCAAAGAAAAATGTGCTTTTAATTATGGGAAGAAGGATTAATGTAAATTACCTTCCATAGAAGCAAGATGGTAGGTGATCCTTCTTCCTCTTGAATCCTCTTTGCCATGGCTCTAGTAAGAGGTCCAATGTGTGTCTTAGATGGGCTTTCATCAGACCCTCCCTCTTGAAAAGGATCTGTCCTCAGATCTGCTTCAACCTGTTGATCATTCCCTGTGAAAGGAATTAAGTCGCAGATGTTAAAAATATGACTGACACCATAACTTTCAGGGAGATCTAAGATGTATGCATTATCATTTATCTTTTTGACCACCTTGAATGGACCATCTCCTCTTGGACTAAGTTTGGACTTCCTTTGAGAGGGAAATCTTTCCTTTCTCAAATGAAGCCAAACTAGGTGTCCTTTTTCAAAAACTATTTTCTTTCTCCCTTTGTTGTTGTATTCTGCATATTTTTGAGTTTGTTTTTCAATTTGGATTTTGACTTTCTCATGTAACTTCTTGATGAACTCCGCTTTAGAAGCACCTTCTTTATGAAGAAAAGAAGATGATTCTGGAAGAGGTAGTAAATCAAGAGGTGTGATAGGGTTAAACCCATAAACAACCTCAAAAGGAGAAAGATTAGTAGTCTTGTGGACTACTCTATTATAAGCAAATTCAATATGAGGTAGATGTTCATCCCAAGATTTGTTATTACCTCTTAATATTACCCTTAATAATGTAGATAAAGATCTATTTACTACTTCAGTTTGCCCATCAGTTTGTGGGTGACATGTAGTAGAAAATAGAAGTTTAGTTCCAAGCTTTTCCCATAAAGTTTTCCAAAAATGGCTTAGGAACTTCATATCTCTATCAGACACTATAGTTTTGGGTAAGCCATGCAATCTCACTATTTCTTTAAAGAAGAGTCTAGAGATATAGCTAGCATCATCTACTTTGTGGCAGGGTATAAAATGAGCCATTTTACTAAAACGATCTACTACCACAAATATAGAATCATACCCCCTTTGAGTTCTTGGCAATCCTAAGACAAAGTCCATGCTTATGTCCTCCCAAGGGGTATTAGCTATAGAAAGAGGTGTATAGAGTCCATGAGGCATAATTTTGGATTTAGCTTGTAAACAAGCTATACATTTAGAACAATGCCTTTGAACATCTATTCTCATGTGTGGCCAATAAAATTTACTTTTCAAAATGTTTAGAGTTTTATCAACTCCATGATGGCCCATGAGTCCTCCTCCATGACTCTCTTTGATAAGAAGTTTTCTAATGGATCCTTGGGGTATACAAAGTTTTCCTTTATTAAAAAGATACCCCTCAGAAAGATAGAATCCATCAAAAGGCTTCTTAAGACATGATGAATAAGTGGATGCAAATGTTTCATCATTTTCATATAACTCTTTTATGTCATCAAATCCTAATATTTAGGATCCTAGGGTTACTAATAATGCATGTCTTCTAGATAAAGCATCTGCAACAACATTAGTACTCCCCTTTTTGTGTTTGATGACATAGGGAAATTGCTCCAGGTATTCCACCCACTTTGCATGTCTTTTGTTTAGCTTTGCTTGCCCTTTAATGTACTTGAGAGATTCATGGTCAGTGTGTATGATGAATTCTCTAGTTACCAAGTAATGCTCCCAAGTTTTTAAAGCTCTAATGAGGGCATACAACTCTTTGTCATAGGTAGGATAGTTCAAGGTAGGTCCCCTAAGTTTTTCACTAAAGTAAGCTACGGGATGTCCTCCTTGTATTAAAACAGCTCCTATACCTACCCCAGATGCATCACATTCTAGTTCAAAGGCTTTGGAAAAATCAGGCAAAACTAGAATAGGTGCATGAGTTAACTTGTGTTTCAAAGTCTCAAAAGACAACTCTTGCTTATCACCCCAAAGAAAAGGCATATCTTTCTTGACTAGCTCATTTAAAGGAGTAGCTATGGTGGAGAAGTCTTTCACAAATCTTCTATAAAAACTTGCTAACCCGTGAAAACTTCTTACCTCTCCTACAATTTTAGGGGTTGGCCATTCTTGTATAGCCTTGATCTTCTCTAGATCAACATGTACACCTTCTTTTCCAACTTTGAAACCAAGGAAAATCACACTTTCTTGACAAAAAGTACATTTGTCAAAGTTGGCAAAGAGATTATGTTCTCTAAGAAGAAGCAAGACTTCTTTGACATGATTAAGGTGCTCTTGAAGACTTTGACTATAAATTAATATGTCATCAAAATAGACCACTACAAATCTTCCTATGCATTCCCTAAGGACATGATTCATTAATCTCATGAATGTACTTGGAGCATTGGTCAAGCCAAAGGGCATGACTAACCATTCATACAAACCAAACTTGGTCTTAAAAGCAGTTTTCCATTCATCTCCTTCATGAATTCTTATTTGATGGTATCCGCTTTTGAGATCAATTTTGGTGAAAAGATTTGCTCCATGTAATTCATTCAGCATATCATCTAGCCTAGGAACTTGGGAAATACATCATCAAATTCCTTTAAAATTTTTGCAACCCCTTTGGTAGAGAACCAAGTTCATGAGTGATTGAAACAAATGCCTCTTTGCAGTAGAGAAGAAAATGAGGTTGTCCAAGAAAAAGATTTTTAGAAATGTTCAAAGTTTGAGGTTGGACAACTTCTTTATTTGAGGCATGGGTTACCAAATTCATGGTCTTCTCCTTTCTTTCTTTCCTACTTTTCTTTTCTCCATCCAACTTCTTTATAAGAATTATTTGGTCCTCTCTTACTTGTGAAGGTGTAAGAGGACACAAAATAATTTTCTTTCCCTTGTGTTGAATGGTGATTTTGTTGGTGACTCCATCATGTAGAGCTTGCTTATCATATTGCCAAGGTCTTCCAAGCAATATGTGCCCAGCTTCCATTGGTACTATATCACAAATAATTTGATCTTCATATTTGCCAATGGAAATGGGTACTCTTACTTGTTCTTTAACTACTATTCCATCATCCTCTTTGATCCATTGAAGTTTGTAAGGTTTAGGATGAGGAGTAGTGGTTAAGCCAAGCTTCTCTACCATTCTAGAACTACAACAGTTGCAACAAGAGCCACTATCCACAATCATTGAACATGTCTTTTCCAAAACTTTGCATCTTGTGTGGAATAGGTTCTCTCTTTGTGACTGTTCTAATTCTACATGTTTGCTTTCCAGGAGTCTCCTCACCATAAGTAAGTCACCATCACAAGGTAAAGTTTCTTCTTCTTCAGAAGTGGATGTTTCAGATTCACTATATGAAGAACCCTCACTTTCACTCTCATGCTCAAGAATGTAAGTTGACCTTCTATTGCGACACTTAGATGCATAGTGCCCTTTTCTCCCCACATCTAAAGCACTTAGTCTCCTTACTTTTATGATCTTTTGAAGGTTCTTTGACTTTTTCTTTCCCTCTTTTTCTCTCTCTAAATTCTTCATACCTTGGCTTGGTTAGACTACCCTCACACAAAGTTGGACTAACTCATTGAGATCATTGTAGGGTATAAGTTCAACCCTATCTCTTATGTCATAGTTGAGTCTACTTTGGAACCTAGCAATTGTTATCCTTGGTTCCTCTCTTATCCCAGCTCTTAACATGAGTAACTCCATTTTCTGCCTATACTCTTCAACACTCATGTTCCTTTGTTGGAGTTTGTGGAGCTTATCCATTAACTCCTTATCATAGTAGGCTGGTACATGTCTTCTTCTCAGGGCAGTTCTCAACTCATTCCAATACCTGATGGGAGGTAAGTGTCTTAGCCTATGATCCTTGACCAAGGCTGTCCACCAAATTAAGGCATAGCCTTGAAAGCTTAGAGAAGCCATGGTGACTCTCTTTTCATCATCTATTTGGTGGCACTCAAACAATTGCTCAACTTTCATTTCCCATTCTAGGTATTCTTCCACATCATCCTTTCCATGAAAGGAAGGAAGATCAATTTTGGGCTCTCTTGGATGGTGCTCTCTAACTCTATGATGTCTTCTAGGAGGCATTTGGTAGTGTACATCATTGTGATGACTACTATATTGCTCAAGCTCACTAGGAGAAGATGATGATTCTTCTCTTCTCCTATGGGAAGATCTCTCTTTCTTTTTGTCTTGATTAATCAAAAGTTGACTAATCATGTCTTTGAGCTCCCCAATCTCTCTATCCCTTTGTTCAAATTTTTGCTCAAATTCCTCCCTTAAAGAACTCTCACTATGGGGTTTCAAACTTCCTTGCACACTTGATTGACTCATTCTTGTCAAAGGAAAAGGTTTTCACAAGGTTTTCAAAATATTTGACAAGTAATGAGTGAAAAGATTTTCACAAGCTTTCTTTGTTTTTGGTGAAAATTTTATAAAGAGATTCTAGAGGAAAAAGATGTTTCTAAGTAGCTCCCAGGAAGAAGAGGTGAGTCACAAATGGACAAGCTTAGAAACCAAGTTCTTCCTTAGCTAGAGTTTCCTTAGAGTTATCTTTTACCTTAGTTTCTAAGTAGAAATTCTTCATATTCTTTTCAAATGTTATAAAATGAACCTAAAACCAAAGAAAGGTTGACTAAATGCTATGCAATCCTATATACCACGGAGACTTAAAAAAAACAAAAATATTAAGCAAGAAATTAAAGAAAGCAATAAAGATGCAAGAATGTAAATGCTAGACGGCCCTAAGTGAAAGTGCAAGTGACACTTGGAGCCCCTTGACACACTTCCACACTAAGAAAACGAAATTGGACTATTACAATGTTCAATTGTGAACTTGGAATTGCTTCAAGAGCATTTGTCCAAGTCACTTGGCTCAAAAACAGCAAAGAAAAAAATAAAATACAATTTCAAACAGCAAATTCCGTGATATTTGGTGTAAATAAACTTGAAATGAGGCCTAGAAGTAATGTGAGCTTTGTCTTCTTGCTGCTGCAGAAAGCTACTCAAAATGAAGGTGTGAGTTGCTCTTTTTCCAGGTTTGAAATGCTGCTGTAACAGAGTTTTTCAGCTGCTGGACAGTGGTGTTTGGGCTGCTGTTGAGTCTTCCTTCTTGCTCCACTTTCAATTCTCAAACCACTTCCTAGAAGGCTACCAAAGTAGGAGTAGGTCTCTGGTGCTGGATGCCCCAAACAGCTTGCACACACACTCCAAAACTCATTAGAAATCACACCAAACAGATTAAAAATCTGCACCAAATTTCTGCACACTGCACCAATATAGGTTGTTGTATTGAACACTTTAGATGCCAAAAATAGACACAAACAATTGGAACAGCACACAAATGAAAGTAGGTACACAAGAGGAACTTATCAAAGGCACTAGAATGGATGAAGAAAGCAAGAAAAACACAAGCACAGTTCAGAAATTATTCCAAATGCAAACTGTTTCATAATTTTCAGAAGTGTTTGATAAAATGCCCCAATGAATTTCAGATTTTGTGTTTTTGATTTTCAGGGCCTGTAATCTGGATTGGTTGGTTCTAACAGCTTTTTAACACTTGATACTTCTTCTTTTGATCATATATTTTCATTTTTAAACATTGAACCAGCTTTTTCACAATCCAGCAATGAATTCTACACTAAAATTACCAAAACAGTGGTTGGAAAAAAGCATAAACTACACTAGAGAAATGAACTAAAATGGTGGTTTTGGAACACAAAATGAGTGGCAGTGATTCAGCAACTTTGATGAATGTTCAAACAACTTTTCTTGGTGATATTAAACATGTTTAAACTCTTAAACAGCTGAGACAATGATTAATATTCAGAATCACTGATCCACTTCCATTTTTAACTCAAAAATGATGGTTTAAATATCCAATCTGCATATAAATTCATTTTTGACCAAATGAGTAGTATTAACAACTTTCAAACATCCATTTAGACTTGCTCAAGCTTTCCAAAAGCACAGAAACAGTAGGATTCGAAAATCACCCTTGCTATGGCCAAATTATGCAGCAAAAACCATCAATTAACCAACCAATTTTAGTTTTTCATGGATTCAAAAACTGGACAACAAAGGAAATGACTCTAAGAAGTGTAAAAACACAGATCTAAGCTAGATTTAATATGCTTAGCATGACCAAACTCATATTAGACCAAATCAAGTATATTAGCACGGTGAAAAGCTAGGAGTTCAAGCTGAAATGGTGAATGGTTAAGGATTTTGAGCAACCACACTATGCATATTACATTTTAGTGCTTGTTTTGGTTTGCTATACCTTAAGACACATTCAACAACATCACACAATGTTGTACCAAGCTCCAGAATCAAAAGAAAACCACTGAAACAGTTTTAGAAATTTAGCACCAGATTTAAATTCTGTATCAGAATTCACAATGGAAAACAAATCAGATTTGCATTTTGATGCTTCAGCTTGTATAACCCAGGCTAGATCAAGTCCTCATTGCCTTATTTGGTATATATACAGCTTGTTTAGCACTTGCAAATCAATTAAAACGAAATAATCCAGCAGAAAAGAAAACTGAACAGAGACAGAAATAATACTGCAACAGTAAATTGCACAAGACTTAAAACAATACAGAATTGAAATGTAAAGCTGGAAATGACCCAAACAAGAAGGTTTCACCGATTAAAATGAAAGGATAATATAAGCACACAAAGGAAACTAAAATTGAATGACTGGAAAAGCAATACAGAATTGAAAACAGCAGCAAAACAGAAACAGAATCAAAAACAAACTGGACTGAAAACAGAAACAGAAATAGCACAAAGTGGACTGGAATTAAAGAGCAGAATGGAAAGGCACTTAGCTATGGTTTGCGTGGACAACCAGAGCTCTAGATACCACTTGATGGAAGCTTGCTATGGGTGAGACTCATTGAACCAGGAAGCCAAACAGCAAACGTTCCAGTGAGCAGAATGAAGGCAGCGAAATTCTGAAATAGATGTAGAGACTGGTATGGTTTCAGTGAAGAATGGAGTGGGTTAGAACCTCTCAACTCAGAGGGCCTTCCTACTTTGGAAGGAAGCTAGAGGTAAGGAGAAAGAAAGTGAAGAATTGGGTTGACTCAAGAGCAAAGGTAAGCTGGAATTTCATTTCTACAGCAATTGGACTAAGCTCAAAAGTGTCTACAAAAGGGGGAAGAGGTCTCCTATTTATAGGAAGATAAGAGCCTCAAATCTGAAATGAAATTCAATCCAAAAGCAAATGAAATTAAAGAAAAAGGCGCCAATTTGCTTCAGCTTCAAACATGCCTCATTCCAACTCAGCGGCACACGTGAAACAGCACCAATTCTGAAACGCTGGGCTAGCTAGGTTATTGGCTGAGCTTTTTGATAGCTTTTGTTATTTAACCAAGAAAACAAAAACTAACGAAGAGAATAAAAATAAAAATAAAAATCTCCCCCAATAGACCACACTTAAACTACACAGTGTCCTCAATGTGTCATAAGCATAAGATCAGAAATCAAAACAATGAACAGATCATGGACAAGTGCAATAAAAGTAGGGAAAGGGGGAGAAGAGAGAAAGAAAACTCCCCTCATCATGGTGGCAGTTGCCAATTTTGGACTTGTAGGGAGATATCTTCCACCATTGGATCCAGCAAGGAAGTTGTGAGGACGAACTGCTTCATCCTCCAAATTTGATCTAGCAGGGAGATATCTTCCACAGCTGGATCTAAAGAACAAAGATTGTTGATGAGCGGGTTCAGCAGGTGCCTATTGATCTTCGAACTGTCGTGTATGCTAGCACCTTTGTTTTCCACTCTGGGTGTTTGTCTATTAAATTCATGTGTACCTCCTGCAATAGGGTTAGTGCAATGTGGTTTCACAGAAATTTCATGCAGGGGTATAACACCCAATCCTAGTGTAACAGGATGAACCTTAGATACATCCTCATAACATGAATCAATTTCAAAATTACATGCAATATCAATAACAGACTCAGATTCATGTTCGGTGCATGGAGAATAAACATTGGGATGTGATATCAAAAAGTGGTTCTCATCATGCACAAAGGGAAGATTAAAAACATGCTCAGCAACAATATAGTCATCAGCATACCGATCATCAGCATAATCTTTAATAACACATTGATTAACAGCATAATCAAATTGAGGTATGCTTACCTCCACTTCCTTGAAGATTGGTAAAGTAGTGGAGGATGAAAGTGGTCTACCTGGTTCAGAATTACTGCTCGTATCTGCCTGTTCCTCAAAATTTTCATAATTCTCCTCAAGTGCAAGAGTAGGGACATCTGAAGGTAGGAGAGTAGGTTGCTCAGTGGTAAGCTCATAACTCTGCTCCCCATCTCCTATGTGGACGACACTATCATCATCAGGAATCTGAACAGTCTGAATTGGTGATTCCTCTAAATCATGAGGCTGTTCCTGATTGAGCTGAGTAGCCGTCTGCCCTACCTGATCATTCAAACTCTGAATGATAGCTTGTGTTTCATGCTGAAACTCCATGATTTCTTGCTTGAACTGAAGATTTTGCATGGTCATCTGCTCTAATAACTCCTTCAATGTAGGTTTAGAAGTAGAAGGCTGAGGAGCTATTTGAGCAGGAGCATCATAAAATTGCATCTGTTGTTGTTGTTGCTGCTGTTTTTGTTGCCTGTTGTTGTAGATGTTCGTAGCATAAGCCTGAGGTGCATCAAAGGCAGCATAGTGTTGCAAAGAAGGACATGCATCTGTATAGTGGTCACTGGAAGGACAAATAGCACATAGTCGTGCAACAGATGCAGATGGAGATGCAGATCTCTGGTTGGTAGTGAACTGTGTCACCAACTTCGCAAGAGAGTCAATCTTGCCTTCCAACTTGCTTTCAAAATCTGACAAAGACTGGGCAACATCATCATGTACGCCCCTCACCAGAGGATGCGCAATATTGTTCTCCTTATAGAAATCAGCAGAATAATTAGAGTACCATGCAGAAGGAGAATCATAAGTATCGGCAGAATAAGCACTATTCACAAAACCAGAATAAGTAGACATGGAAAAATAAAAATACTAAAAATTACGAAACAAATAAAACACAACACATTTATACATGCAAAACGCACACAGAAAACAGAACATCACAACACAAGACAAAACACATACGACACACATACAAAAACGCACATAACAGAAAACAACAAAAGACCCAAAACCGAACCTTTGGTCCCCGGCAGCGGCGCCATTTTGTTGAGAGGGTCGCACCTCACACAAAAATTGATTGCAAAATTAATGCAGTATAAACTAGGAATTGACTCCTAGGTCGTCTCTCAAGGACCAATTGTGTGGTTCAGTCTTAGATCAACACGTAGTGGGGGGGGATTTTGAAAATGTTTGTGATTAGAAATCAACTAAATTGAAACCGGAAATTAAACACAACCGAACATAATTGGAAAAATTGAAATAAATAAACAAAGCATGAAGACCGAACGGTACTACAGATGACCGAACGGTTCTACATTGAGACCGAACGGTCTCTAAACCAAAAGTGGAAATTGAAATGTAGGAAAGAAAGGCTGAAAACCGAACGATAAAAGTAAAACTGAACAGTACAACTTAAAGACGAACAAAATAAACAACATAATGAACGAAAACAGTAAACTGAATAGTACAATAGATAAATATCCAAGCGCAATTAAAGCTATTAAAATGAAACGTTGAGCTAAACAATCAAATGCACACGGCAGGTCAAATAAAACTTGAATTGCACATCCAACACTAAAACAAGAAATTGAAAACGTGTGAACAATGAAAATAAAATGAATTAGTAAGCTGCTTCCAAGCTAAATGTATTCCAATATATATAGTGTTCAATGAGTTTCAGTGCAGACTTGAGCTAATAAAAAAAAGACAATAAAACCTATGGATGCTATTCATCACGGGATTAATAATTAAAAAGAAAGAAATGCTTAACAACGGTAATATTTCTCAGTTCATGCTTGAGAAAGAAAGAAAAGAAGGAAACTTTGTGGAGCAAGCCGTGTGCTTTTCCAATTCACCCATTAATCACCACTTTTCCTTGAAGAAAGAAAGAGAATGCATAAACATTAAATGTAATTCATCATGTGCAAAGAAAAGGTACTTGAACAGTAAGGAAACCAAAGTTCTTTTTTTTAGTGCCATTCCCTGTTGACGAGACATCTACTCTTTTTTCCAATATGAAGTCACGTACTCCTATGGTGAACAATGAAAGTCCTCCTCTGCAAAGTGTGTCAGCGCCTCCAAAAGAAATCCCCTTGCTGCAGCGCTTCTCTCCCTCTAAATCGCAACAGCTACTTTCCAGCTCCACTCAAAATGAAAATGAAATGAAATGTGCTCCAGAGTTCTCCACAGGACCGTGTGGTGCGTGCACACACGCTGCCCCCCCAAAGCTGCTCCTTCCTTGACTACATTGCTTTCTAAAGTGCAGCCGTGACAGCACCTCTCCCGTGAAGCCAAAAAACCCTCCTCCATAGGTGGCGGCTGGACCCCTATATTATGCGTCTCCCCAAGCTGCTGGACCCGAGAAGATGTAGCATCTTCATTTTCCTTCTGCACCCCTGTTGCTATCATTCACCTCTGGATACGAAGCTGCCCCTCTTTGCTAAACGCACCATAACTTCTTTTTGCTCTCCGTGACTTTGCTTCTGCTGGGCGTTAATGTGTTGGGTGCACCTCTTCAATTTGCTGCCTGGACGCGTGACTAATCTGCTCCTGCTGGACCCAGCTTGTGTGGATGCGTGAATTGTTTTCCCATGCACCATGTCTTCACTTCTTTGCTGGACCACGCACCTCCTTACGTTGCTGGATGCTTCTTGTGCACATGGACGTTCAACACCTTCACTTCTAATCATTATTGGGCCCTCTTCTCCCATGCAAGACCGTGAGCTGCTTGGACGCTGGATTTCTGGACGCTGTTGTGCTTCTTCTTTTTGCCACTTCTACTCTCCGTGTCAACAGTTCTTGCTGGCTCGTGCTTGGAAGTGTGGCCCGTGTTGTTGGAAAATGCTGGATGCCACCCCCGGTACTAACGTGGCTGCCCCTTGCTGGAAAAATGAAGATGTGGGCCGTGTTGGATGTGTTCTTTTTTTGCACCCATGTGACGCTGCTGCTGTGTGGACTGCTTCCTTGTGTAGGCCGTGGCTTCACTCTGCTAGACGTCCAAATCTCCGGGTGCAGCTCTTTCTCCAAATATTCAATAATCTCCTCTGTTGGGAAAATGAGTGCACGGTGCTACCTCCTTTTATTCCCATCCAACACACTTCTTCATTTTAAAAGAAGCTTTTCCAATCAAGCTTATCTCCATGTGCACCTCTGAATTTCACACCTCCTTACTCATTTAATCTCCAAATGTACCAAATTGTATATCCAACAATTTCCCTACAATTAATAATGCAAATAATTAGCTCAAATAATTCAAATTAATTAAAATTAGAATTTCTGATCAAATTAAGCACAATTAACAAAAACGGAGAAATACCGGACATTTACGCATAATTTCCCGATTAATTATAGCACATTAAACTAAGTGAAAAGAACAAAATATCGACTCATCACTTTGGCAGCAAGCTTCTCCCTCCAAGTCTCTCTTTTCACGTGCTCAAATGCTATGCTAGCAACTGCTCCCTCCAATTTTATTAATCCTACAAAGTAAAGAAAAATGTACTTTTAATTATGGGAAGAAGGATTAATGTAAATTACCTTCCATAGAAGCAAAATGGTAGGTGATCCTTCTTCCTCTTGAATCCTCTTTGCCATGGCTCTAGTAAGAGGTCCAATGTGTGTCTTAGATGGTCTTCCATCAGCTCTGGATCTCATCAGCTATGACCTGGCCTATGTCAATATTAAGGCCCCTAAGAATACAGTAGAGGAGGATAGCCCTAGGAACTGTGATGTCAGAAACATGGGAGCAGGGCTGGATGTTGGCATGAGAGAATGCCATCCAATACTTCGCTAGAGGCTTCAGATGGGGTCTAGTAAGGTGGATGGGTGCTCCAGACCTGTTCCTCTGAAAATGCCCTCCAGGCACACATAAGGTTCTCTCCACCTCCTCATAATCCACCCCTTCCAACATGGATAAGGGAAACTGACATTGCTCCCCCTCCCACTCTATACCAAGGAAGCAGTTAATAGCATCAGCATAAAAAATAATCCTCTTACCCCCTCACGTAGCTGAAGTACGTCTCTTCTTCTCCCCCCAATGCTTTGGCATTTGTGTAAAACTCTTTGACTATGTCAACATTGGCGGGAGAGGGGTAGACT
The DNA here is from genome assembly GCA_027742795.1 of Vigna hirtella. Classification (NCBI taxonomy): domain Eukaryota; kingdom Viridiplantae; phylum Streptophyta; class Magnoliopsida; order Fabales; family Fabaceae; genus Vigna; species Vigna hirtella. The sequence continues at coordinate 20,803 of JAHCHA010013262.1, forward strand.
GCCAGGTGGCCCCAGTCTCTATTGTTCAGCTCCCTTTCAAACTAGGGAGTTAGGGATGGTATGGAGGCCACCTTCCTTTCCATTAGCAATTTTCTTTCCTCCACTTGTGGGAAGTATCTTTCATGAGCAGGGGTTATGAACTTGTCTGAGTGAAACTACTCCTTCTCCTTCCTCTTTGCTCCTTTTTCTTTGAAAAAAAGGGTTTTAATCCTTTTGCCTGAAGAAGATGCCAATCCTGCATAGAAAAATTCACAGACAAACCCAGAAATCATCAAGCATTAGTTCCCAAAAATCACAAACTCTTATTACTAAAAAAGAGGGTATAACAAAGAACCCTTAACACCAGCTGCACAGAACCAAACAACCAAAAACAGAACACAGCAAAAAAAATTCAAAATCTGCCACTGTCGCTCGCCGCTTGGGCGCCCCTCAGGGGGCGCTTGAGCGGTGCGCGGTGCAGTCAAGCGTAACTCTGCTGTTTTCTACCTGTTTCTAAATCAATTTCCACCCAGTTCAGACCAAAATTGGCACAATTTAATCGGTCCAAACAGTGGGAAATCAAGCATAGAGAGTATAGAGCATTAAAAATCAAACTTTCTCATTAAAATCTTTCAAGAATCAAACTTTAAAGTGTTCAATTCATACCTAACAAGAACTTACTTGATTGGAGACAAGAAAACAAAGATTGAAGCTTAAATTAAGTGCACAAGATAGAACCCTAGCAGCCACAGAGTCAAAAACCCCAAACTTTGATGGTTGGAAAGTGCAAATCAAGTGAGAAATAGGGTTTTTGGTGGAAAAGTGAAGGGGGAAAGTGAAGAGAAGACTTGGGAGAGGTGTTTAGGGAGGCTAAAGTGAGGAGAATCTTAGAGAGAGGGGGCTTGGGCGAACCCTGGGGCGTGAAAATAAGAAGTGGGTTGAAATCCCGCTTAAGCCCCAAACTTAAAAACCAAGTCTCTAGTCGCGCTGCGCGGGCGCCCCTTAGAGGGCGCTCAAGCGGCGGGCGACACTTTTCCCTCTTTGCTTTTTAGCTCGTTTTGGGTTGTCCTGGCCCCAAGTTCTCATATTCAACTTAGAATTTTTAAGTTTCTTTTCCCTAGTCCTTACAACAACTCTCAAATCAATCAAATAATCTCTCTTCACCCCTCAAACATTCAGACTAAGCACACTGAAATCACACATAAACAGAAACTAAAGGAATAAAAGTTTGTGAAACACTGGGTTGCCTCCCAGCAAGTGCTTCTTTAACGTCACTAGCTTGACCCAAAGCAAACATAAAATAAACAAAAAATTGCAAACTTAAAGAAATAATAAAAAAATAAAAGATTTTTTAAAACACTGGGTTGCCTCCCAGCAAGCGCTTCTTTGACGTCACTAGCTTGATCCAATAAGCTCATGTCACATCTTTGATCTTGGTGTCAATTTTTCCTTCACACCAAATGGTCTTCAGCGATTTCTTGTTCACCTTTTTAATTTTTCTGGAATATGGAGATTCAATCTCTATTAGTCCATGATTTCTGAGTTCTTTCACAACCCATAGGTTTTTGTTGAATCTCACTGGAATCCCTGGTCTAAATTCTTCATGTTTCTCCAAGGGATCCTGATGAACACTTTCTCCTTTGTTATCTTTTTCTTCCTCCTTTAGCTGTGACAAAAAAAACTTTTTACCTTTCTCACCTAGCTTGGTAGCTTTAGCACTGGTCTCTGATGTACCTCCACTTGAAGTCTTGAGACTAGTCTTCTTTATCTGGATTTGCTGCTTAGCCTTGAAGACATTGAAAATCACCTTCTCTTCTTGGTTTTTAAGTGCTACAGTTCCATCATCAACATTAATAGTCACCTTGGCCGTTTTCATGAATGGCCTTCCAAGAATAATAGGGATCTCCAAATCTTCCCCCATCTCCATTATCACAAAGTCAACCAGGAATCTGGGATTTTCAATTTGAATCATCACATCTTCCACCATACCATAGGGTTTTTTAGTGGACCCATCAGCCATAAACAGAGTCATCCTTGCAGGTTTGACTTCAAGACCCGCAATCTTTTCAAGAACAGATAAGGGCATCAAATTGATACTGGACCCTAAATCAATTAGGATTTTCCCTATTTTATGATTCCCAATAGTACAGGGAATGGTGAAATTTCCTGGATCTTCAACCTTAGGAGGAAGTGCCTTTTCTAAGATCACATTGCACTCTTCCTGTACCTCCATTGTCTCCTCTTTTAAATATTCTTTTCTTTTGAGGAGTTTCTTCAAAATCTCAGCATATTCAGGAATCTGTTGCAATGCTTCAGTCACAGGAATTCTAATCCCCAATTCTCTAGAGATTTCCTCAAAGCACCCTAATTGTTTTTCTATTTCTTTTTTGGGGCACTCTTTAGGGTGATTGAGCTTTTTCTCTAATTTTTCTTTTTCTCTCTCAACCTCTTCATTTTTCTCTCTCTCTCACTCTCCTCTCTTTCTTTTTCTTTTTCTATCAAATTTTCTTTTTCTTTTCTCTCTATTTTTTTCTCATCTTTTTCTTTTCTCTCACTCTCTTCTTTTTCTTTCTCACTCAACTTTTCTTTTTCTTTCTCTCTCTCATCTTTCATTCTTATTTGAGGTTAACTTCAGTATTAGCCCCAAAACTTCTGATAGGCATCTCTTCCAACTTCTTAGCCATTTGACCAACCTGCATCTCCAGGTTCCTTATAGCAGCTTCAGTGCCTTTCTGAGTGGAAAGACTGACCTGTATGAATTGTTGGAGAGTCTCCTCAAGCTTTGTAGTTCTATCAGATAGAGAGGGTTGTTGTTGCCACTGTTGTTTTTGCTACTGTGGTGGTGTATTGAATTGCCCATCAGTTTGCTTAAACTGACTTTGTCCATTGCTAGGATGAGATTTCCACCCTTGATTATAATTGTTGGGACGAAACTGGTTGCCCATGTAACTAACTTCTTCATTGATATTCCTAGGTGATAACAGTTGAAAAACTGTTATTTTTATGCTTAAAATTGATACCAAAAGCAACCTTTAAGACTTAGAAACTAGCTTGAACTCACATTTTTTCTTTAGTTTTGTGAATAAGAGAGTTAAAGGTGAATTTAATGGTTTTGTGCAAGATTCCCTTGATTTTGTAGGCTAATTGAATGATTTGAAAGAAGAATTGAAGTACTGAATGATTGGAGTGCTGACAAGTCAACCAGTCAACTAGAAAAGTCAACCAATCAACCAGAATGCTGAAAAGTCAACCAGAATGCAGAAAAAGTGCGATCGAGTGGCGCTGAGCGGTAATTCAGCGCTGAGCGGCAGCTTTTAGGTGCCGAAATCATCGCTCAGGGGAAAAACAGCACCTGGGGGGCAAAATGGATCATGCGATAGTACCGCTCAGCGGTAAAATACCGCTGAGCGCCATTCTAAATGGGCTTGGACTGGTTTTCTGTTACTTTTATGGGCTTGGGCCTAATTTTCTGTATTTTTAGAATAGTATATAAGCTTTAGGACATCCTAGGGTTTGTATATCTTTGGCTGGAGAAGACGCAAAACACAATTTTCACCCCTTGGGAGTAGAATTGAAGATGGTGACGGCTCTCCTCTTCTCTTTCTAGGGTTTTTCTATCTCTTCCATTCTTTCATTATTGTTCATCTAGTTTCACCATGAATATGGTGAACTAAACCTTGTATTGTTGTTGGGGAATCAATGTAGTCTTGTGAAACTCTCATACACTACTACAAAATTGACTATAGATAGCGCTTTTTCTAATAAGCGCTATCTATTAATGTGCAGAACAATAGATAGCGCGTATTTAAAAAAACGCTATGTATAAATATTTAATATTATTTTTTTAATTAATAAATTGAAATATATCCATAGATAGCGCTTGTTTGAAAAAGCGCTATCTATGACAATTGAATAGATAGCACGTTTTTAACTAAGCGCGATGTATTGTGACTCAATAGATAGCACTTTTTAGAGTACGCGCTATCTATAACGATTAAAAATTTTTCCTCTTCGCGCTACTAGGAGTACTCTTGCAATTTGATGTTCACTTCATCACTGCTTAGCGCTGCTCCAAGGTTTCATTCGCGCTGCTCCTCCATTTCATTCGCGCTGCTCCTCCGTTTCATTCGCGCTGCTCCTCCGTTTCATTACTGGTTAGGGCTCTTCTCCTCTGTTTCATCAGCGTAGGGCTCCTTCTACTCCGTTCATCAGTGCGTTAGGGCTCCTTCTTCTCTGTTTCATCAGTGTGTTTGGCTCCTTCGGTAGTTCTCCTTCAATTTGACGTGTACGTCTTTGCTCACTCTTTCAGTGCACTCCCATTTTCAACAGTGTGTGTGGCCTTTGCTCCTTCGTTTTAGGACTTTCGTTTTCAGGTATCACATTCCCTCTCCCTCCTCTTCTCGGCTTTGTTTCTCCTTTGCCTTATTTTCATGAAAACATGTTTTTATCAGGTGTTGATCGCGCCATTGGTGTAGAATCTGTGTTCGTGCACTGGGTTTAGGAACCCATTGTCACTTGCTTCTGTGTTAGGGCAAACACTGAGGGAGAACGACACTCCTCTGGTGAGTTTTTAACTTTTGCAATTGTGTTATAGTTATAGTTATTTTATTTTAGCACATAGGTTGCGTGAATATTTGGGTTTGGTGACTCTGTTTTGCATGAGTGAGACTAATTCTTAGTGTAAGTATGGAACAACTTGGATTAGTGTGTGTGTGAGTGTTAGGAAGAGGGAATGTCAATGTAATAGAGGGGAGAAGGGTAGTTGCAGAGAAAGGTTGAGAGAAGGTGAGGTTAAATGTTTGATTGGAAGTGTGAGGTGAGAGAAAGGATTGGGGGGTCAATGAGATTTATAGGTGTGTGCCAATCAGAATTAGAGTGTGTAGGATGTAGTAGTGAAGGTGTTTGGTGTCTTGTTTTTTTTGTTTGTAGTTCTATTTAGAATTTTAACTTCAACGTTCTATGGTCAGAGTCAATTTTGATTTTATTGAATGGATTGTAAAATTTAAAAGAAAAAAGAAAGACTGGATGTATTTGGAATTGACATGACATTTGACTTGATTTTTCCTTATTGTCAGCTGTAAGTTTACATGGGAAGGCATTTCCTAACTTGCCTGGTTGAACTGAGAATAGTTTTTTTACTTCACATCGTGTGGTATAGTATATGTAAAAAATATATTTGGAAAATTGGTAGTGTAACCTAGGTGGTAAATGATGGTCTCTTTGATTAAGTGTGGTAGAATAAGTTGTTTAATAAGAAGATAAATGCATGTAGCTTGCCCCTCTTGCAGTTGAATGAAAGTTTTGATCATATTTATTGTTTTGTTAATTATTGAAATAAATTATCCATTTAGATATTGTTTGATGCTAACCATTGTGATACTTTTGGAAGCTAAACTTGTCTTACATGTGTGAGGCATTGGCATATTACAATACTCTGTTCTCTTGGACAATGGCCCAGTGTTTTTATTGTGCTGAGTTTGGAATATTTGTAGCTTCCAGTTCCAATTAGTGTTAAACACATGTTCCTCTTTGTCACAATTTGAGGTAGGATTAGTCACAATTTGTTGATGTGCTACAATTTGTTGCTAAGTTTTTAGTGCAATCTTCTCTTCCATGAGGGAAAGAAACAAGAAATAGAATTTAAGCCCACACTTACCATTTTTTTGCCCTTTTGTCACTTACTATTCTATCTCTCTATTCTCCACTAACCTCTGTCACTGTTATGGATTTGTAGTTCTCCCTCTAGGAACTTACCAACACCACCACATTCCAACAATGTTTTTTCTATTTTCTCTTTCTCCCAAATAGATTTAGGATTCAATTAAATAATTTTAAGATGCTCAATCATCACTTTCAACAGTTCTCCAACTTACTTGCTGATGATGTATTAGTCTAGCATTATTATCAATTAACTGGCTTTTTGGTTGTTCAAGAAAAAATATTAGTATTTGAAAGCTTTGTTTTTATTACATTTGGACTTTGTGTGTAAAGTTGGTTATCTTTCTTGTTTTGAAGTATTTCATCTAGGGGAAAACTTAATTATATTTGAAGGTTAAGGGCCCTTTTGAGCATAATAATTAGTTGAAGTGATGCAGGGAAATGTCAAGCATAACTCCACATGATAAAGTACTTTTTAAAATGACAAGGAGAATTTAGTGAGTGTTGTAGATCATGTTCAGTCAAAGGAATTTGGATTTTTTATTCAAATTTCAGCATTAAAAAATAACTATTTGAATGATAGTTCCAATAAAATAGAAACATAATGATAAACCATAGCTAGATGTTGTATTGTTGTTCCGAAGGACAATAATTATTAGTTGTGTAGAGGTGATAGATGATTCAAGCTATATAACTCTGGTCATACATGTTTGCTGGTATGTTCTCTACTGGTTTAAATAGGAAAGGATTAGAGATAAATGATAAAATAGTTTTACCGGGCAATTAAAGTAGTATGAGTTGTAGGAGGAACAAAGTCTTTAATCTGGCTTTGAACTTTAAATTGTGTGAAGCCAATGGTGTTGATTCTCGAAGTTGTCATGTGTTAGTAATAGAAAATGTTGTTCCTGAAATTAACAGTGTAAAAGTGTCACCAATGCATGCTCATTAAACTAATAGGAATGAAGTTATAGAGATTGGCAATGTAGTTATGACTAACACATTGTATGATTTCTCTTCAATATTCTTTTTAAGACATGTTTAATAAGAATAAAGTTACAACTTTGTTCTCTTCATTCCTATTAAACTAATAGGAATGAAGTTACAGCGAATGATTAAAAGTGAAATCATCAACAACACAGTGGAATCAACAACACAGTGGAATCAACAGTAGAAATTAATTTGCAGACAAACAACGACAAAAAGTAAATTGCAACAGAATTTAATTTATAACAACAAAACAGAAGTAGTAAAATGATCTGGAATCTTAACAATGAAACTAACTTTGAATTGCATTTAAATTGTGCAAGAATTTAATACAGCCAACAAGAAAATAAAATTGGAACGCGCACACCATTTTGCTTCAAAATTAGTCATTGTACATTAACCGTAGCCTTCCACTGCTGTGCTCCTCTTCACGTTCCAGCCATCCACTTCCACTGTCCACTGTCCAGCTCTCTGCATTCTCACCGGCTGCTCCTCACGGGCTGCTCTCCCCTCTGGAACGTCCCCCTCTATTCTACTGTATACTACACTACAATACTGCTACTGGAATCTAAATTACTCACACTTAACACTACACGGCCTTCTCCTTATATTCTTGGAAGTGCACACTTTCATTTGTTCCAGCCAGCTTCCCCATGTTTTTGGTCTCCCATTATCATCTTTTAATTCATTTCTTCCATCAATTGCTGCTCCTGGATGCCAAATAAAATAAGGTGGGGCCCTCCATTTCTCATACACTTCCGCATGCTACTGCTTTGACCGAGAACACCACTTCTTGGATGCGTGGTGTTGTGTGCCACCGTGACAAAGCTTTCTCGCTTCCCCTGGTGCTGCTCTGTGCAGGCCGGACACCACTCCCCTTCTTGCTGGACGCTTCTTTTTTTTCCATCCAGCCATGCCGTGAAAGCTCATCCAAGCTGCTGTTCCGTGGTGAAGGGCTGGACTTTGTTTGCTGGATTGCTTCCGCTTCTTGCCACTTCTTGGACGCTTGGTGCTGCACCTTAGCTGGCCGTGATGTTCTTCTTCCAGCAAGGTCGTGAGCTTCCTGGATGCAAGACTTGTTGGACATGCTTGCTGGATGCGTGAAGATGGCTGGATTGTTCCAACACGTCCCAGCTATTTGCAGACCGGATGCTGCTGCACCTTTGCAGACCGTGGAGTCCTTCCTCATGCAGCAGCCGTGCTTCTTCTCCAACCTCTGGATGTGCTGGAGCAGGCCGTGGAGTGTGCTTGTGTTGTGTGCAGCTGTGTGCTCCCTGCTGGCAGCGTTGGACGTGGCTGGTGCAGCTGCCTTCCTTTCTCTCCACCAAGAAACTAAGCATTTTGCTGCTGGAAAAATAAAAGAAACGTGTCCCCCCTTTCCGTGACAGAGAGCCCTTCTAAGAAAGAAAAATTCCAAAACCTCCATGCAGTAAGCGTGCAGCTTTTCTCCAACGTGTTCCTTTGCTCAAGGTGGCTTTTGCTGGACGTTGTGTCTCCTGCGTGCTGATGCCTGCACTCCTTTCATCTCCCACCATGCATCTTCAATTTATTTAATCTTCAATTTATAATTATGAATCGATAATTATTTTGTAAATTAATAAAACTATATATATATATATATATATAATGGATAAATAAATAAATAACTGTTTTTAAAGTTGTTTAAAAAGTTAATATAATAATTATTAAAATAAAATAATATTATTAAATTCATACTAAAGTTTATTATATATTTTAAAAGAACTAATATTGCTACTTTTTAATTAATTTTACTGTTACTTCTAGGTAGACAAATACACCTTACCACACAATATTGACCTTACTGCTTCTATTTAATTAACCATCTTATTGCACATTCCTCTTTGAATTTATAAGTAGACAAATACTACTACTTTTTAATTTTAATTAACCTTACTGCTACTTCTAGGTAGACAAACCTTACCACACAATATTCACTTTGCTACTTCTCTTTAATTAACCACCTTACTGCACATTCCTTTTTGGCCTTCTAGGTAGACAAATACTATCACTTTATTTCTTTTCTTAAGTGACCTTGTTTTCTTTATTCGGGCTCTGATAGAGTATACACTCAACATCAAAGCTGAAGCCTTAATGAATTGCTCTTTCCACAATCATTGTTGCTCCCAAGTAGGCAGATTGTAGTGTGATTTTTATTTGTTGAATTTGAATGCAGGGTGCATTTTCATTTACTTATGATCATCTGAAATTGATTTGTTTAATTAGATTTATAAATACTTGATTTCATTTTTACTAATTGCATTGTTATTCTTTTTGTAAATTGCAGTTGTGAACTTTTCTTACACATACGGTGTGTTCAAAGTTGAGGTAGGATGAATATTATTTTATAGTTTGTTATTGCAAATAGTGTTAACTTGTATATATTGCTAATACTATATTGACTAATCTTGATAGATTAATAAAATATGGACCGAAAATGGATGTTTGCTAGTCGATTATCAAAAGAATACGAGGATGGGGTGAAAGGGTTTCGTAGATTTGCAGTTGAGCATGCAAAAAACCCTAGTAGAATCATTTGTCCTTGCTTGCAGTGTTGTCATTTAAAGGTAGTGAATGCAGATGAGTTAGAAGAGCATTTAATATGCAATGGAATTGATAAAAGTTATTCATGTTGGACCAAACATGGTGAAAATAGAAAAAATCATATGAATAATGATTTTTATCATAATACAAGTTATACACCGAAAGAAACTGACACAACATATGAGTTAGATGATGTTGAGGAGATTGTAAATGTAATCGAAGAGGATATGCAAGATTCTCCTCAGATGTTTGATAGGTTGACAACGGATGCAAAGACACCATTGTATAATGGTTGTACTAGTTTCACAAGACTATCAGCAGTCTTGAAATTATTCAATTTGAAAGCACGAAATAGATGGTCTGATACTAGCTTTACTGAATTACTATCACTTATAAAAGATATGCTACCACAAGATAATGTGCTTCCTAGTCGAATGTATGACGCTAGAAAAATATTAAGCTCTATTGGGATGAGCTACGAGAAGATTCATGCTTGTCCAAATGATTGCATTCTTTTTCGAAATGAATATGCCCCATTGGATAAATGTCCTAAATGTATGACATCGCGCTATAAGAAAAATTTAGTGCCGAGCAAAGTGGTATGGTATTTTCCTATAATACCAAGATTTAGGCGCATGTATCGTAATGAACAAGATGCAAAGAACTTAAGATGGCATGCAGATGAAAGAATACGTGATGGAAAGCTTCGGCACCCTGCAGATTCTCCTCAATGGGCAAAAGTTGACCATGATTACCCTAATTTTGGGAAAGAACCACGAAACCTACGTCTTGCTTTGTCTACTGATGGAATAAATCCGCATGGTATGCAAAGCAACTCGCATAGCACGTGGCCTGTGGTTATGATTATATATAACCTACCTCCATGGCTATGCATGAAAAGGAAGTTCATGATGTTGTCCATGTTAATTCCAGGTCCAAAACAACCAGGGAATGACATAGACATATACTTGGCACCTCTTATTGAAGACTTGAAGGATATGTGGAACGAAGGTGTAGAGGTGTATGATGGGTATACGGAAGAAAGTTTCCTACTAAGGGCAATGTTGTTTGACACAATTAATGATTTTTCGGCATATGGTAATCTATCTGGATATAGTATCAAAGGGAAGTGTGCATGCCCTATATGTGAAGATAATACAGATTGGGTGCGATTGGAACATGGTAAGAAAAATGTATTTCTCGGGCATCGCAGATTCTTACCTTCAAAGCACCGTTATCGAGGGAGAAAAGCATTTAATGGGACGACAGAAGAACGTAGAGCTCCAAAATTGTTGTATGGTGATAAAGTTTTTGAAAAAGTAAAGGATATAAACAACAAATTTGGTAAGCCTTTTGCAAGAGATCTAGTCACAAGTGGGTGGAAGAAAAAGTCTATATTTTTTGATTTGCCATATTGGAAGTCCTTGTACGTTAGACATTTCCTTGATGTGATGCATATCGAAAAAAATGTATTTGATAGTGTCATAGGTACGTTGTTGAACGTTCCTGGAAAGTCTAAGGATGGCATCAAAGCAAGGTTGGACTTAGTTCAAATGGGAATTCGAACAGAATTGGCACCAATAAAGAAAGGTAAACGTCAATATCTACCTCCAGCAGCTTATACTCTATCTAGAAAGGAAAAAATTGTGTTTTGTAAGTTTCTACAAGGAGTTAAAGTACCAGAAGGGTATTCATCAAACATTAGGAACTTAGTATCTATGAAAGATCTAAAGCTAATAGGGTTAAAGTCTCATGACTGTCATGTTATGATGGAGCATTTATTACCGATAGGCATACGTTCCATTTTGCCTAAAAAGGTAAGATGGACCATAACTAAACTATGTTATTTCTTTAGAGCCATATGTAGCAAAGTGATTGACACTAGAAAATTGCAAGCACTAGAAAGAGAAATTATTGTAACTTTGTGTGAGCTTGAAATGTATTTTCCACCTTCTTTCTTTGACATAATGGTTCATGTCACCATTCACTTAGTTAAGGAGACACAATATTGTGGACCGGCTTATATGAGATGGATGTATCCAATGGAGCGGTATATGAAGATATTAAAGGGTTATGTGAAAAATAGAAGTCGACCAGAAGGATGTATAGTGGAACGATATATACTTGAAGAAGCTATTGAATTTTGTACTGATTACCTCTCTAATGTTGAATCAATAGGACTTCCAAATTTTCGACACTTAGCGAGAACCACAGGAGAAGGGATTTCTGGAAATACCATAGTGACCATAAGCAGGAAAGATTGGGAGCAAGCTCAATTGTATATCCTAAACAATGACGATGAAGTTGAGCCATATGTTGAGAGACACAAAGACATGATTACAAAATTAAATCCAACTAGGACTGACCAGTGGATATGTAGAGAACACAATGCAACTTTTATACAATGGCTAAAAAGTCACATTTTTGCAGAGTTAAATGTGAAATCCTCTTTAATTTCTGACAAATTGAGATGGTTAGCCAATGGTCCAAATTTTCAAGTCTTCTCTTACACTGGTTATATGATTAATGGGTGCACATTTTACACTAAAGACCGAGATGATCAAAGTACTATGCAAAATAGTGGTGTAACTTTGGTGGCTGAATCTATGCACATCTCATGTGCTAAAGATAGAAGTCCTATATATGCAAATATGTCGTATTTTGGGCTAATTGAACATATATGGGAGTTGGATTACACCACATTCCGGGTACCTATATTTGGTTGCAAGTGGGTTGATAATAATAATGGAGTTCGACAAGATGAAACAGGATTTATGCAAGTGAATTTTAATAAAGTGGGGTACAAAGATGAGCCATTTATTTTAGCATCACAAGCTCAACAAATATTTTATGTTACTGATCCGGTTGATGTCAATTGGTCAATTGTGTTGTTGACCAATAAAATAAACGATCCTTCCAATGATGATATAGAAGATGAATATACAACTATTGAAGATGATCCTTTGTATCAAATATCATATGATGATGATCCAATAACAGATGATATCTTGTATAGGAGAGAGGATCATAACGAAGGAATTTGGATAAATCCATCATTTTATGTCCATAAGAAACCTAAGTCTTTAAACTTCATATCAAAGAAGAAAAGGTTGGATTTATAAATTTTTATTCTTATGTTTATCCCTTTTTACTGATGTTATCCCTTTTTTATCTGAATCACTTTTATTACAGGTAAATGACAACTCCTACTGGAGATGATATTCCTTCTCCCAACCAAGCTAAAGGGAAGAAAGGTAAAGTGATTATGAAGAAGATCGTTCAAGCTAGAAGTGAGGGAAAAAAATTAGAGGTAATGGACATTGTATATTTTTTGGTATATTAGATATGTTACTTTCCTAATTATTGTTCAATATGTACTTATTCATAATATTAGGTTTCATGGAATGCAAAAGGTCAACCCATTGAACCTGGTGGCACAAAGTTCATCAGTTATCTTGGATCCATTGTTCGAGCAAATGTGCCTATAACTTATGATGATTGGAAAGATTCAAGTTTGGATGCCTATAAAGAGATCATTTGGAATAATATACAAGTAATGTTTACTACTTATTTTAAATATATGTGTTATGATTTCCAAACTGTTTTTTTCTAAGTATTTTTTTAGACAGCTAACTTTCAATGTAGATACATGTCGCAAGACATTTGTATTAAGGAAGGCAGGGTTGTTGCTTAGGAGTTTTAGGACTTCCTTGGCCCATAAATATCTAAAGGATGACAATGGAGATTATTTAGAGAATCCTCCTAATCAACCTCCTGAGAAGTATGCATCCATTATTAGTGAGGACATTTGGAGACAATTTATTGCAAAACGTATGAAAAAAACTTTCAAGGTAATGTATACTATCTATATATAATATATTTATTCCTTAATTCTTGAGCATATGATTTGTTTACTATCTTTCTTTTTAGGAAAAAAGCATACAAAATAAGAAAAGAGCATCAAGCTCCAAGTACCCTTATAGGGGCTCTCGTAAGGGGTATGCCCGCATAGAACAAGATATGGTAAGTTAGTTTATCATTTCAGATATGGGGAGTATTTTGTTTGATTGATTAAATTGATTCAATGATGGTACAAGGCGTAAACTTTTCTGTTTTCGAGTCGGGTATATTTTCTGATTGAGAATATAATGATGAATTGGTTCTGTTAGTAACCTAAGTGGAAATGGGTGTAATAAGATTATGGAAAACTGTATGGATGATGGATATATGATTATATGGGTATGTAATTGACTAATATGCGTTAATATGTTTAAGCCCCTTGCACATGTTTTAGAAGTTGACGCAGAAAATGGATATATGGTTATGATGTTGTCTTTTTATAAATTGGTAATAATATTTTAGTACATACAAGTTCTGAAAAAATGACGCATGGTGTGGAGAGTGGAATTTGGAAAATGGTGTATGCAGTGGCAATTTTTATGCTTAAAGTAATTATTGGTGTTTTATAAGTGTTTGAATGGTAGAAATATAATTGGGTGTATTAATTGGTTAAGTGTTCAGGGCATAAAGTTTATTATTGTATGTTGGCCATGATTGGTACACTAGGTTATAATATATTATATTTTATATATTATATATTATACAGCATGCTAAAATCATTTTTTTATTCGTTTGGGATTTGAATATAAAATATTATAACGTAATATATGTTAGAAAGTTGCTATACACTTTTATATTTAGAATACTGAGTATACTATATATGTGTTATGTTTGTTATGACGAAAACTTATTATTGGCTTTGTTTTATATTGTAGAGGTCGTGTAACTATAGTGCAGAGTGGTTAATTATATTTATTGGGTTGGTGGTTGTGTTAGAATGTCAAAGCGTGATTAGGAGTAGACCGGGGTTATGGTCTATTACACTTGGCAATAATTTGAGGATATCTTGATTTTCGTTGGATGTAGGAAAACTTATCTTATATAATAATTTATCTATTTATCTGATAGTAATTTTGAATGGTTCATTGGAGTGTGTGATTAATTGGAAAATTATAAGATTATGGTAGTCCTTTTACTGTGGAAATTTTATGTTCATTCTCTTTCCAATCTATACATGGAATGCTTTTAATGCTCTTGAAAAATGAATTAAATGAATATGGGATCAAATGTTGATTCTCTTGCAATTTTCTAACTAATTTGATCTTTTCTACAATAATTAGATAAAGGAATTGGGATCAAATGTTAATAACATTCCCCGTCAAGAATTGTGGAAGCATGGTCGTGTGAACAAAAGCGGGGCAATTGAAAATGAAGAAACTCAACAAGTTTGGGACAAATGTGTAAGTAATATGTTTTCATATTATATTTGTGTGTGGAATGAGAATAAATGTGATATGTTTGGTTCTTGTGCAGGTTCAATTATCACAAACTAATTCAGAAGAGATGAATAATGATCACTCTGACATTTTGAGTCAAGCTTTATGTCTCCCAGAGTATCCAGGTCGTGTTAGGGGAATGGGATTTGGAGTCGGTCATAGAGATTATTTCCCGTCCAAAAAGCGTCATACGCAGCATGAGCATGATAAATTAACTGCTCAATTGAAAGACATGTCGAAAAGAATTGCACGAATGGAAAATGAGATGCTTCGAAAAAATGACACACCAAATACTACTGAAGAAGCTAATATTAATAGTGGCCAAGGGAGTTGCACATTGTCATCAAATAGTTTTCCCGAGGTAACTAACTTATCTACAATACTTTCATTATTATTTTAATTTTCGTACTTTAAACTTTCATAGGAGTCACATTGAAGATTGTCTTATAATTATGTTTTATAATGTAGGGGGTCTCAAGTTGTAAATTGTTTACATTATCACCATCACTTTGCTTGGTTGCCCATGGAAAATTGCATAATTTTAAAAGTGATACACTACATGGTAGACCTCTACCTAAGGGACATGTTAAAGTTAGTATAGATATTGCTTTGGAGCCAAATGTATCCTTGCCTATACCAATTGATGATGATGACATGATGACAATAGGACAAGCAATAGGTACATTTGTGGCATGGCCAATGAATTTCATACAGATTAGTGATGAGGTATGTTTATACAATTGTATTCATTCATATTTATGAACATATTTCATCTATTGCCTAACTTGTTTAATTGATGATGTTTTAGGATTCTACTCAACCTAAAAAGAAAAACATGAATAATACAAATGAATGTATCACACCTAAAAAGAAATGTCAAGGGAAAATGCCCTTTCAACATACTCCTCGTAAACTGTTTCATCCCAATATTTCTGAATGGTGCAATTGTCTCTCTTCATACATGAAACTAAAGCCATCAGAGTCACTTCCTCCAATACAAATGGACAAAAACATATTTGGACTAGATAATCATAAAGAAATTGTTAATGCAGAAATTATTGGAGAAGTTACTAACTATGCATGGCTAGGTGCAACTACAATTTCTATATATATCGGGTAAAACATATACTACAGTTTATCATTAACTTCATTATTAGATTGACACCTTATCATATTGCTAATACATTCTTATATTTTTCTTTTATAAGGTACCTATATCAAAACTTTGTTAAGCCAAATGATAAGGCGTTCTTTTTTTTATCACCCCAAATCACAACACATGAGCTACCAATGAAAGACAGAATGCAAAAAATAGTTACTCTTTTTCTTGATAATGGGGTGATTGATAAGTTTGTTCTTGCACCTATTAATACCGGGTAATACTTTACTTTACAACTTTATCAACAATGTATTATTTTCAAAGTTAGATGTACGAATTCTAATTTTGTTGATTCATTTCAAATTGTAGCCAACATTGGGTTTTGCTAGGAATCAATCTTAAACTGGAGATAATTCATTATCTTGACCCAGTAGCGGTAGACATTAATATGAGGGAAGATTTGAAGAAATTGTTTGACATGTAAGAATATATGTGTTGTATACTTTTACTTGACATATTCGTATACTTTTAGTTGTATTGTTGTTACTTATACATGCTTTAATTTTATTTATTCACTAGGGTTATACAAACCTATCGAGCTCAAACAGGAAACATGGTTTCAAAATCTAAGTCAAACAATATCAAGTGGACAACAATTAAGGTACATTACTCTAGTATGTTTTGTGTAGTATAGTCTTGATTGTGATAATTAAATTGTTGAATGACCTCATGTGACCTTTTAATTCACATTATGGCTGCTTGTATTGTACTGGTTAGGTGAATAACTTGTATTCTTGAATTATTGAAGACTTATTTCCTTGTTGCATAGTAATGGTTAGTTAAATAACATGTATTATTGTGAAACTGGTTGGAGGAGTATATGGTTGTTATGAAAGCATAACCTTTTATTAATAGTTTAAACTTGTATATTGTATATAGTTATTTGTTATTTGCACTGAACATGTTTGGAGTATACTAGAGTTTTGAATATTTTTATGTTCAAATTATAAAAATGCTTTTTAATTTTGAAATTCTAGTGCCCAAGACAACCCAACGGCAATGATTGTGGGTATTACGTGTGTCAATATATGAAGGAAATTATTACATATTGTGAAGGAGGAACAATTCCAACTGATGTAAGTTATCTTTATCGTCATAATTAATTTGTAGTAATATTTAATTAACTAATTCTATATTATTTTCTCTTTCTTGCAGTATTTTTCTAGTTGCAGATGTCAACAATATCATGAAAGTCAAATCATTGAAGTTAGAGAAAATTGGTGTATACATGTAATTAGTACATGCTTATAGGTTATGTTAAGGTGATGTGCTTATAAGTATTGATAGGATATATATGTTATGACACGTAATAGATGACTTAACGATTAACTTTTGAAATATTAGTGTACCAATAATTTGTATTTATATTAATGAACATTCTTTTTGAGACATTTGTCATATTTTTCTCAATATTTTATATTTTTTTTTTGTATATAATACCATAATAGAACTAATATTTTATATTTTATTCTAAAATTTATTATTTTTTTTTAAAACAATTTGAACCAATAGATAGCGCTTCTTTAAACAAGCGCTATCTATTGTTGCTGAGAATAGATAGCGCACGCATAGATAACGCTTTTTAAGCGCTATCTATGATAAAAAAAAAGCGCTATCTATGCACTTTTTGGTAGTAGTGGATGAACGACTCAAAATTGGTGCACTAGCGGGATTCAAGGGCAAAGTATGGGTTGTTAAAGAGCTTAAAGACAATGGAGTCATAGACATAGAAGCTCCATACTCAAGGAGAGTAAAAAAGATGACCAAGAAGATGTTGATGATTTGGGGTGAGAGGAAAAAGAAGAACATGAACATGAAAGAAGTGACGTGAGCTTTATTAGGTCAAGCTAGTGACGTTAAAGAAGCGCTTGCTGGGAGGCAACCCAGTGATTTGAACATTTTAATTTTTGTTATTTGGTGGTGTAATCACTAGTGGAAAAATAGCGTATAACGTCACGCGTTCAAAGTCGTAGCACTAAATATCCAACGTTAAAAATGACTAGTGGCATTTTCCTAAATAAATTGATTTGCTCCACGTCAATTACTAAAATAGTGCGTCCTCTAAAGTGTATTAACGTCAAACAAGAAACATATTGACGTAATCTAAAATGTATTAAAGTCAAATAAGGCCAACATCGACGTAAAACAATGACCTTAGAATCACATAACGTCAACTTAAGAAACATCTCACATTCAATTTAAAATAAAAAAAATAACGAAATAGTGGTTTGCTTCAAGCAATATTACTCCTACCCACATTTGACGTCAACCATGACAAATATTCAACGTTTGATATGCCAGCATGAAGCCAAAGTGTAAATCCCTTTTTTATTCTTTATTTCTTTTCTCTTATAAACTAAACATAACGTCCCAAACTTTATGGGGTCGACGTTTAAAACAATATAGAACGTCGAACAAGTTGGGGTTGGACGTGATTGTCGTAATCACATAACGTCAGTAAGGAAGCAGTCGACGTCCAATACAAAATAAATAAATACTAAATACTAATTTAATTAATATGAGGTCAACCGTAACAAAAGAAGGACGTTGTATATTACAGCTAGCAGTTATTCTCTTTTTCTATAAATACAGTTTCGGAGCCTTAGATAACCTGTAGACATCCATTTATAAAATTTTTGCTATGAACTCCATCTGTTAATTCTTTTCTTTGTCTTTTCTGTTATCTCCTTCAAGGACATAAAAAAGCTTGAAGGAGTATAGAAAACCAAAGGAAAAGGTTGATAGATATGGATTTCACATCCTTTCAAAACGCTACTCCTCCTTTACTAAACTACAGAACTTCCGTAAACAAATTCATGTTAACTTTTTTTCGTTGGTTTGCTGTCATTTCCTCTACTAAACGAAGAAATTTCTTTGTTAACGATGAAGTCATGGTAGCAAACTAGAGGAAAATGTTAACACTTATGAATTTAAAACAGACTTTATTCAAAAAAATCCTTCTACATTTTAACAAAGAAAAAGGGTGAAAGATTTGGATTTTGCACCCTTTCAAAACGCTACAACCTCCATTCACAAAAATCCTTCTACATTTTAATAATCCTGCGGATCTTTTCGTGGTTTGATTTTCATTTTTTTCGTATGTTTAGTGCTATTATGTTTTTCCTTTGTTTTGTTTCCAATTATAACCTACGTAATATTGGATTTCTTTTAGAAATCCTTCAAATAATTTTATAGTACAAAAACAACGTATAACGTCACGCGGTCAACGTCGAAGTACTCAATATTCAACGTTAAAAATGACAGTTGGCCTTTTTGTAAATAAATTGAATCGCCCCACGTCATTTCCTAAAATAGTGCACCATCTAAAATGTATTAACGTCAAACAAGGAGCATATTGACATAATCTAAAATGTATTCACATCAACTTTTTTATTCTTTATTTCTTTTTTCTTATAAACCAAACAGTACGTCAACTTTTTATGGGGTCGACGTTTAAAACAATACCGAACGTCGAACAAGTTGGGGTTGGACGTGGTGGTCGTAATCACATGATGGCAATAAGGAAGCAAGTGACGTCCAATACAAAATAAATAAATACTAAATATTGATTTAATTAATATGAAGTCAACCGTAACAAAAGAACGACATTGTATATTACAGCTAGCAGTTATTTGTTTATTTTTCATTTATATCAACCCATAAAATGTCAGTTTTATACTGGCTTAGACGTTTTGTTATTTAGTTCCTTTTTTATTAATTTTTCTTTTTCTTTTAAACCAACCACAGAACGTCGAATTCTTCTTCGCGTTGGACGTTGTATTTTCCATAAATCATGTTTTTAATTTTTTCATCTGTGGGAATTTAAAAAGGAAATAGAAAAATAAGAGCGACCTTTTGCCTTCGGATAACGAATAATACGTCAGATGCCCAAAGGATTGGATGTTTATTGTTGGATTAAAAGAAAAAAGAATTAAACCAAAAGAACACTTTGGAAGTCTCAAGAAATTGACGTCAACCTCTTCGGTTCTAGCAACAAACTGCATTTTCCCATATATCATTTAAGTAGACTGTCTTTTTTATTGAAGCCCATATCAGGCCCATATCAGGCCTTTCCCAACAATAATTATTATTGAAGCCAAAGGTCACCCCACATCAGGCCTTTCCCAATAGTCATTCTTTTTTTTCTATAAATACAGTCTCGGAGCCTTAAATAACCTGTACACATCCATTTATAAAATTTCTACTATGAACTCCATCTGTTAATTTTTTTTCTTTGTGTTTTCTGTTATCTCCTTCAAGGACACAAAAAAGCTTGAAGGAGTATAGAAAACCAAAGGAAAAGGTTGATAGATTTGGATTTCACATCCTTTCAAAACGCTACTCCTCCTTCACTAAACTACAAAACTTCCGTAAGTCGAGGTTCGGATATTTGTGAGGAACGATATGTTTAAACTTCGTCCACCTCAAAAACTCTAGACGAGTCTCCTCATCACTGATGCACCCGGAGAGATCAGCTTTTCTTGCAGCCACAATAGCCTTTCTTCTGTATGTTGAAGGATGCGATGAAGAAGCCATTTGAATTTGGATACCAGATAATTTTCCTCAGTATTAGGGTTTACCAATATATAAACAACACAGTGTACATAGGATTTTCAAATTCAGTGTATATAAGGGTGCGCAACTGATTACAGTTGAAAAACTGTTATTTTCATGCTTAAAATTGATACTAAAAGCAACCTTTATACTTAGAAACTAGCTTGAAATCATGCTTTTATTCATATTTTCAGAAATAAGAGAGCTGGACAGGTTTATGCTTGATTTCAGTGTTTTTGTGCAGGTTTTAAGGTGAATTTGGTGAAAGAAGTGAAGAAGGAGAGAGATGGAATCAGAAAAGACATCAAAAAGTGCAAAAGGAGAAGCCGAAGTTACCACTCAGCGGCAGTTTACCGCTCAGCGGCACTCAGGAGCTTACGGGAGGACCGCTGAGGGGCAAAATGGC
>JAHCHA010013262.1:46440-100825 GCA_027742795.1 Vigna hirtella
GATTGAAAAACAAGTTTGTGACATCATATTTTGGTGTTCATAAATTTTTCCATCAGCAACGTCACACATTCAACGTCAATAAAATAACAGGCAACGTAAACAATAACTGGTGGCATTGTCGTAAATAAATTCAGTGAAAAAGTAAAAAGATCTCTACTGCTTCTGACGAAAAAAATGTCGAAGATCTACAAAGCTTGGACGTTAAAGTGAGAGTTTAAAAGGAAAAAGAAAAAGTAATAAAAAATGGAGTGAATTTTGGCTTTTGGATGAAGATTAAAACGTCATATATACCAGCTGAATTTGACATAACATTCTGTTCACACAATTAATGGTCCCAACCACTCCAATGCCCTTCACGTCTATAAATAAGTAGACCATTTGAAAACGTATCCCTCATAACTTCGGTAATCAAATTCATGTTAACTTTTTTCAATTGTTTTAGTTCTTTTCCTTCACTAAACGAAGACATTTCTTTGTTAACCATGAAGGCAAAGGGCTAAAACAGTGGAAAATGTTAACACTTATGAATTTCAAGTAGACCATTTGAAAACCCATCCTACATAACTTCGGTAATCAAATTCATGTTAACTTTTTTCAACTGTTTCAGTTCTTTTCCTTCACTAAACGAACACATTTCTTTGTTAACCATGAAGGCAAAGAGCTAAAACAGAGGAAAATGTTAACACTTATGAATTTCAAGTAGACCCTTTCAAAACCTATCCTACATTACTTCCGCAACCAAATTCAAGTTTTTGTTCTTTTTTTACTTCCTGGTTTTCGTTGTAATGTCTTCCATCATCTTTGGTCTTCATTTTAGATTCAGTGTTTTGTAAGAGGACATTTCCTTTTGAAAATCCTCTAAGTTATAGGACGTCGGTGATCCCAAATAGTAGACGTCAATATCCAGGCCTTTGCGTCCTAGCACCCAATATTCGTCGTCAACTTCATAAATTTAAATTTCCTCGGAGTTGTTTCCACCATAGGAACTCAAATAGCTCTGAAATCTAATGGTAGAAGACAACTCCAAGACAATTTAAAAAACAATTCATATATTGTTGAATGATGAAGTTGAACATCTTCTTTATATAATTATTTTAGATCATAAAATTGTTTCAGCATTAAACATATTGTGAACCATTATTCTTTTTCCTAAGCGTTTCCCTTTCAGTAAGATAACTTAATCATTTTTGTACTCTAAAAAGCATTTTGTTGACTTGAATTTCAAAGGCCACCTTCACATGAACTGAGACCTGAATGCGGCACTTTGAAATTCAAGTGAGCAGATTACAATTTGAGGAACAGAAATGCTTTGAAATCTAAGGAAAAGAAAACGCAAAGGACATAAAAACCATGAATCCTAATATGTTCAATAGAGAAACAAGATGGCAGGGATTACACGAAATTTAAGCTATATTTATAGATGAAATGACGACATTCAAACATCGTTCAGTGGAAGTAATACATCTCTTTTGGTTCAACTAGGAACTAATTGACGTCAAGCCCCCAACCAAAGACGTGAAAAACATTGTTCGAAACATGATCCCACTTCTCCACAGAGTCGGACGTGCTATTGAATGATTAAAAATTAAAAAGTAAAAAATATTAAAAATTAGATGATCCGCTGACGAAACTTAAATCATTATAAAAACAGTACATCGTGTAATTATGACTAGAAACTGCCACATCGTATGCACGTCGAAGCCCCGCATTACTGGACGTTCAAACATCATTCACTAAAAAAGTAAAAAATCTCTTTGGATTCGATATTATCTCCTTACTGACTAATCGAATACATTCTACGATAAATAATGATATAGGGTGTGTCATTGAATGATTAAAAATTAAAAAGAAAAAATACTAAAAATTAGATGATCCGCGTAGCAAAATTAAATCATTTTAAAAGCATTACAAATGAGTAATACCCTACATGTCAAAGCCCCACACAATTCGACGTTCAAACATCACTGAAAAAGTAAAAGATCTCTTTGGATTCTTAAGACTCCTTGATGACTAAACGTAGACATTACTATGATGAATAATGATATAGGACGTCCTCAGGCACAAATAATTGACATTAACTTTCTGAACGTCGAATCCCCGCATAAAACGACGTTCAAACATCACTCACTGAAAAAGTAAAAAATCTCTTTGGATTCGATATTATCTCCTTACTGACTTATCGAAGACATTTTATGATAAATAATGATATAGGACGTCATTGATCACAAATATTTGACCCAATCTCCAGACTTTTGCATCGTTTGCAGTCTATACTGGACGTCAATCGTATAAATTTAATTTATATTTCATTTCTTTCAACCATAAGAACCAATTGACGTCCGACCCCCAACAAAAGACGTTAAAAATATCGTTGGAAAATGCACACCATTAATGTCCCAATGCTCCAGAGTTAGACGTGCCATTGAATAATTAAGAAGAAAAAAATACTAGAAATTAGATGATCCGAGTAGCAAAATTAAATCATTTTAAAAGCATTACACATGATTAATATCCTACACATCCAAGCCCCGCACAGTTCGACGTTCAAACATCAACGAAAAAGTAAAAAATCTCTTTGGATTCATAAGACTCCTTGCTGACTAAACGTAGACATTACTATGATGAATAATGATATAGGACGTCCTCGAGCACAAATAATTGGCATCAATATCCTGAACGTCGAAGACCCTCACAATTCGACGTTAAAGCATCATTCACTGAAAAAGTAAAAAATATCTTTGGATTCTTAAGAACTCCTTGCTGACAAAACGTAGATATTTCTATGATGAATATGATACAGGATGTCTTCTTTGAACATATTTCTTTTTCCCAAGCACTTTCCTTTCAGTAAGATAACTTAATCATTTCTTTACTGTAAAAAGCATTTTGTTCACTTGAATATCAAAGGCCACTGATAATGCTAATTCTTTCCATTATCTAAGCATCATTTTAGTAGCAAAATCAACTCCTTTCTAACTTGTAACTTGTTTAATCCTCTTATTTTGTGTCTTGTTTTCTAAATAAATGTGTTTTAGGCTACATTTATGTATTATAATGACTAATCCCCTTATTTTGTAGCTAATATTATGCTTAGAAGAACCTCCACCAATGTATAGAGCTTAACCAGCCACAAAAGCAAGTAAAACAAAAAGAGAGAATTTTGGAATGCTGTGGCTGAGCGACACAGTTTTTGTGCAGCTGAGCGCCACCTGACCAGACTTGTTGTAGCTGAGCGGCACCGGTTTTGTGCAGCTGAGCGCCAGCTCTCTGGAATGCTGTCGCTGGGGTGTAGCTGGCGTGCAGCTGAGCGCCAACTCTTTGGAATGTTGCCGCTGGGGTACAGTTGAGCGGTGACGCTGCTGTTGTGTCAAAATTGCCTATTTATTCAAGTTGTCTCGAAGCATTTGGGGTCTTTGGTTCTTTGAAGGTGCATCTCACTTAGAGGAGAGCTTGGAGGGCTGCTAGGGCTCGTGGGAACACTCCCTTCTTCCTCTTGGGTTCTTCATCTTCTTCCATGGCCATTTTGTAAGCTTAAAGGCTCTCCATGGAAATGGAGAGCCAAACCCATCTTATTGGGGTTAGTTGTAGCCTTTGAATCTTGTGTAATTGTTGAATGATTTGAATATATATATGCCTTTTCTATCAATTGCTAGTATTCTTGTTTCCGATCTTAAAGCTTGCATGTAATAGGAATGTTCATGACTTGATTTTGGGGTTTCATGGATTATGGGGACGTAAGATGAAACCTTGAACTGAAACAAGAGTCCTAGTGGTCATTGATTCTAGGGATGGAAGATGATTCACATGTTGTCTTAAGATCCTAGCTCTTTAATGCGGGTTTGCTTGTTAGATTGTCCATGGGATTGGAGTTTGATAAGGAAAACCTAGGCTCTTTCACCTAAGGGATTAGGGCTAGAGTGTTTTAGTGGATTGACTTTAGTAAATTGATAGAGAGGAGATGAAATTGGTTATACACAAGAGTGCATTGGTGAAAACTAACCTTAACAATGTCATTTCATACCATTTCTAGTCTTTTCCATTTCCAAGTGCCTTCAATACTAAAGTCCAACCTTGTAATTACTTGTGAATTTATCTTTTTGCACATATTCTTAAATGATGAGTTGTTCTTGAGTCTAGATGAGTTGTTAATCGCACAATTTTCTAGTATTACGAGGCTCTTGGGAAAACGATACCTGGTCTTACCACGGTTTATTACTTGAACGATTCGGTACGCTTGCCGAAATCGCCTAACAGCCACCTTCATATGAACTGAGACATGAATGAGGCACTTTGACATTCAAGCGAGCAAATTGCAATTTAAAGAACATACATGTTTAGATATCTATGGAAAGGAAAATGCCAAGGAGATTAAAAACATGAATCCTAATATGTTCAATACGGAAAAAGGAAGCAAGGGATTACGTGATGGATGCAATATTTATAGATGAACCGATGACGTACATCGTGTAATTATGCTTCTTGACTATCTTGTCTGAATGTCGAGGCCCCTTCAAAAATGACGTTCAAACATCAGCAGTCTTTCACATCGAAGGCACTCAACAAATGACGTCAACATTATAAATTTAATTTTCTTGGAGTTGTTTCCACCATAAGAAATCAAATAGCTCTGAAATCTAATGGTAAAAGACAACTCCAAGACAATTTAAAAAACGATTCATACATAGTTGAATGTTGAAGTTGAACATCTTCTTTATATAATTATTTTAGATCATAAAATTGTTTCAGCATTAAACATATTGTGAACCATATTTCTCTTTCCCAAGCACTTTCCTTTCAGTAAGATAACGTAATCATTTCTTTATTGTAAAAAGCATTTTGTTCACTTGAATATCAAAGGCCACCTTCATATCAACTGAGACATGAATGAGGCATTTTGACATTCAACCGAGCAAATTGCAATTTAAAGAACAAACATGTTTAGATATCTATGGAAAAGAAAATGCAAAGGAGATAAAAAACATGAATCATAATATGTCAAATACGGAAACAGGAGGTAGGGATTATGTGAAATGCAAGCTATATTTATAGATTAACTGATGATGTACATCGTGTAATTATGCTTAGTTACTCCCACACTCCACCTTCTTGTATGAACATCGAAGCCCCGCCGAATTCGACGTTCAAACATCATTCAGAAAAAATCAATAAATTTCGTTTGATTCATTTAAAAACAAAATGACGTCCCGCTTCCAGAAATTGTCTACTTTTGAATCACCCGCGAAGAAGGTGAGATTTGGAGGGCTTGAAGTTAAAAAGTTTGATGTGCCCCTCTATATTCATATAATTCCACTCTCAATTTTGCTAAGTTAATATAATCGATACTAAGTAATAAAGAATCGATTCAAAGCGTTATAAATTAAGAAATGCAAATAATGTTATTCATAGTATTTTCCTAATAATGTTATTCATACTATTTTTTATATCATAATCATTTATACTAAAACTAATTATAATTATTAAATTATTCAAAATAATTTATCTCAATGTGGCAAATAAAAGTTGTTGTGAGAGTTTCGTTTGATCTTTGATCGTCGTTGACTTTTTAAATTCGAGTTTTTTATAAATGCTTATGTGGTAGTCGTGATCACTCCGTTTCAAATGCTTAGTGGTAAGTGCGACACTCAGAGTGACGCTCAGCGATGGCGCCCAGCCATGAAACAGTGCACTTAACAACAGACTCTAGCGCTCAGCGGTAGAAATGCCGCTCAATGGTGATTGCGATATTCGGATTGGCCCTCAGCGATGGCGCTTAAGTGTTAGATAGAGAACTCAATCAGCCAGCTTGGCACTCAACGGTGAAATGGCGCTGAGCGGTGGCTACAATTCTTCTTTTGTGCAATTTTCCTTCCTTTCCTGAGTCCAACTCCTTGCTACTTAAACTTCTTTCATCCAATTCCTCTAAATTCCTGCCAAAACAAGGAAAACCAAGCAATATAAAATGGTAAGACCAAGTATCGTATCCTAGAGGACTCTCGGCACTAAACAGTCGTGTGATAAATTAATTAATTAAGACTTAAAATAAATGAGATCATTGGTTTGAGATGCAAAAACATAAAATAAAATATGAATGCAAATTGATCAATAATAGAGTAACACAGAGATGAATAGATGTTGTTTAATATGAGAAGAATATGTTGTTGGGGTTAGATTTCACCAAGTTCCCTCTCATCTATATAAGAATTCCTCTTTATGCATTAATGTTAACATCACTCTCTAAAGTACTTAGAACCCAATCCCTTGGCGCAATAAGCCTGCCTTAATTCCTAGTTCATGCAATTCCTAGCGTTCCTAGAAAATTAAGTTGAAGATCAAGAGCTTAAGACGACCAAGTACTCATACTCTCATCCCTGAGAAATATTACCCTTGGGAGAATTCAACAAGAACCTGAATTGTAAGGAACCTCCCGGCACTCATGCAATTCATAAATCATGCGACTAAATGAGTTAAATAGAGCAAACATTAAAACAGATGAATTCCCTAACAATTAATGAATAAAGCATATATGATTAAGAATCAATTCAAATACATGAGAGTTCACAAGGTTACATCATTCCCCAACAACAAATAGAGTTTAGTTCCCTATAGACATGGATAAACTAGATGTAAAATGGAAAAGCATGAGATAGTAAAACCCTAAGAGTAGAAAGGGAAGCTTCCGCCTCCAGATCCGCCTTCAGAGAGTAGAAGAGTGTGTTGTTGTGTTGCTCCTGCCAAAGATACAAAACCTAGAGCGCCAATGTTGTTTAAAAAGACTTGGAACAGTGTAGAAACAAGGCCCGGTCAAAAAGAGTCAAAATAGAGCAAAAACTGGGCCGGATGGGGCGCCCGAGCGGTGAACGTCGATTTTCGTAGGGCTTGAGCCGTCAATTTTGCCCAGGCTTCAGGGTCCGACACTTGGGCGGCCTTTGGTGCCCGGGCGGCAGACGTTAATTTTTCCACTCTCAAGCCTCCTGTAGGTCGCCCGAGCTTTGTGCGGTTGATGACAAATTTATGAACATCGAAAAACGGCACCAAAAACTTGTTTAACCCTCGGCAAGTGTGACCGAATCGTATCAAGTAATAAACTCGGTAAGACCAAGTATCATTTTCCCAAAGGACTCACGGCCTAGTTAGTTATATTATTTGTTGATTATTTAAGACTTGTGAACAAATTCTTGTGGTTTCAAATGCAAAAGAAAATAATTAAACATGTATGCATGAGTTTGATCAATGGAAAAAAGGAACACAAACACGGAACGAATTATATGGATGAGTATGTTGTTGGGGAAATCAATTTCATCTTATCCACTCTCATATATTTTAGGAATTCATCATTCTTTTCATCAATGTTAATGCCACTCTCTAAATTACCTTGCGAAGAAGGCTTATCCTTAATTACGAGTTCATACAATTCCTAGCATCCCTAATAATTAATTCTGAAGCACAGAAGCTTAAAGGCAACCAACCTCATATCCCTATGTCTAGGCGATATTACTTTTGGGAGAAATTCCCCGGATCTAGATTTTACCGTATGTGTCCATATCACTAAAATCAATAATCATGACATCGAATGAGTTAAACAATGCATGCTTTGAGCAAAGAGGAAAAACCCTAACTAATGATGAAAGAAAGCATGTATCTCAAATAAGATGTTTAAACACTAATTCCATATATGAGAGTTTCACAAGATTACATTGATTCCCCAACAACAAGAAGAGTTTAGTTCACCATATTCATGGTGAAACTAGATGAACAATAATGAAATAATGAAAGATAGAACCCTAACTCAACAACTGGAAGCTCTTACAAAAACACTTGCTCAATTGCCTAAAGAGTTGAAGACTACTGCACAGGTACAATCTCAGTTATGCGAATTATGTGGAGGTGACCACATAAATGGTCAGTGTGCCTTTCCAGTAGAAGCTATGGAAGATGTGAACTTTATGGCCAACCAGTTTCCATACCGTCAAGGGAACTTCAATCAAGGGTGGAAACCACACCCAAGCATTGGTCAAGGGCAGAATGGGCGGGCTGGAAAAAATGGTCAATTCAAACAACAACAACCAACTCTATGGCAACAGTTTGCTTCATTTAACGAAAGGTTTACAAAGATGGAAGAAACTGTGACTCAATTTATACAAAAAACTGAGTCTACCCAAAAGAGCACTGAAGCTGCTATCAAAAATTTGGAGATTCAGATGGGTCAGATTACGAAGCAAGTGGAAGAAAAGCCTAATAGAAATTTTGGGGCTAATACTGAGGTTAACCCCAGAGAAGAATGTAGAGTGGTGGAGAGCACAAATGAGGAGATAGTTGAGTTAGACAAAGGAGAAACAGAAGAGAAAATAGAGAGCAAGAATAGTTTTCCTTTTCCAATTAATCAGGAGAATCAGCTGGATTTTACTGAATTATTCAAAATGGTGGATAATGATGCACCTTGGGAGCAGATTCTACAAAAAATTGCAGTTTACACCAAGCCAGAGGAAGACATCTCTACAAAGAAAAGGCGTAGAGATGATGATACAAAAAAGTGTAAAACTGTTAAAAAAGAGCTATTCCCTCCTAAAGCGACAGATCCAGGAAGTTTTTCTATCCCTTGTACCATAGGGAAGAAAAAGGTGAAGAAAGCTCTTCTTGATTTAGGTTCAAGTGTTAACTTGATACCTTACTCTTTACTGGAGCAAATCGGCAATGTTAATGTGAAACCTGTAAAGGTTAATCTAGTAATGGCCGATGAATCTTCAAAGGAACCATGTGGGATTGCAGAGGACATTATAGTTTGTGTGGGTAAACTCTAGTTCTTGGCAGACTTTGTGGTGATGAAGATGGAGACAGAAAAGATACCTATCATACTTGGAAGACCGTTTATGAAAACGGCCAAAGCTATTATTGATGTAAATGAAGGTATAGTGGTGCTCCAGGACCGAGAGGAGAGAGTTGTTGTAGATGTCTTTAAAGATGAAAGGCAAACACAGGAGGAAGAAGCTAGTTATAAAGCTGCATTTCAAGATGCACACATGACTAGCTATCAAGATGAAGAGCCCAAGGTTGCAGGTAACCATTGTTTGTTGTTTCAGGTAGACAAGGAAGAAAAGATTGGAAGAGGAGGAGAAATTCCTGGTGACTGGGAGAAAAGAAGACCCCAACTTGGTGAACCCGTGAGAATCAAAAACAAGTTGTGGGTTTTGAAGGGCTTTAAAGAGAAGGAGATGATAGAGATAGAATCTTCACATCTTAGAAGAATCAAAACAGTTCACAGGAAACAGCTGAGGAGTTGGTGGAATAACAACATCAACTATGAAGAAGGAACCTGAGCTTTACTGGGTCAAGCTAATGACGTTAAAAGAGCGCTTGCTGGGAGGCAACCCAGTGATTTAAGAACTTTTGATTTTATTTTGGTTATGTAATTTTTAATTTGTGGACATTATTTTGGTAATTATTTTGTTGGAAATAGCATCTACTGAAGGATGCTAGGTGGTTAAGCATCTACTGAAGGATGCTAGGTGGTTAAGCATCTACTGAAGGATGCTAGGTTTGTAACACCTACTGATGGGTGTTGGTAAGGTTGTAATACCTACTGATGGGTGTTGGTGAGAAAATTTTGCACCTACTGATGGGTGTTGGTGGATTTTGGGTCAGGCTCGTGACGTTAAACAAGCGCTACCTGGGAGGCAACCCAGTTGATTGAATATTTCTATTTGTTTCATTTTAGCTGCATAATAGGGTTTTGCATAAGTTTTCTGAACATTGAATTGCAGGGAACCAGTGAGGGGCATGTCTAGGAGGCACGTAGGTTAAGAAAAGAAGGAGAAGAGCACTTCACGAAAGTGCCGCTGAGCGGCACCTTACCGCTGAGCGGTACTCTCGCAGATGGGCTTTAGTTTCCCCTCAGCGGGACCCGAGCCCATTAGGGTATTTTTATACCCTAAGCTGCGTTTTAGGTTTTCTTTCCAAGCTCTTCTCTGCACAAACACTCCCACATACCTTTTCCAAGGTTTTCCACATATTCTCCCTCTTCCCTCTTAAAAAAATTTCTCTTCCACTCACTTTTTCACTAGTGCACCATCAAAGTTTGGGGTTGGAAGAGAGCATTCTAATTTGGAAGCATTCTCATTGCATCTAGTATCTCCACCCAAGTAAGTAAAATGCATTTTGTTCATACTAGGGTTCTTGATTTTGAATGTGATTATCAATGCATGAAGATTTAGGGATTTTGATTTCTATGCATGAATTGATGATATAATTGATGTTTGAACCGATTAAACTGCATGATCTTGAACTGGAAAACTGAAAATTGCATTTGGGTGGAGTTAGGACAGCTTGAAAAGGGATTTTTCAAAATTCTGCAGAGTTACCGCTCAGGGGTAAACTGCCGCTGAGCGGCACTCTGCCAGACTTGGTTTTTCTGATTTTTTGTGATCTGGAATGTGGCACTGGTGGCGCTGAGGGGAAATTCTGGCCCTCAGTGGTGGTTTGGCTTCGAAAGGAGTTGTGTTCTTTGTTTTACTAATGATTAACATCATGTTCTGTGGTTTTGTATTTGTGTTTGGATGTAGGAATGGCATCCTCTTCAGGAAAGAGATTGAAAACCATGGCAACCAAGAGAAAGGAAAAGGAACCAGAGCAACCCCACTCTAGCAGGTTCCTCTCTAGGAAACATGAGAAGCACTTTAGGGTGGTTCAGGACAGGAGACTTCTGATGGAAAGAAAAGTTGGAATGATACCTAACTTTGCTCCTCAATTTGGAGAGCAAGTGTTAGGGAATGACTGGGGAAAGCTAGCCACATATCCTGCACCTGCCAACATAGCTGTGGTAAAAGAGTTCTACACCAATGCAAAGAAGATTGGTGACTATCCAGCTGAAAATTATCTGGGCTATGTCAGAGGCCATGCTATCAGGTATGATCCTGATTCTATCAATAACTTCCTGGACACTGTGTGGGCTGGTGAGCAGTGCCAGTTTGCTCTTTGCATGGAGGAAGGTGCTGATTTTGAGGATGTAGAGAGAGTACTGTGTATACCTGGAGGACACTTCCAAAGGAATAGATCTGGCTCAGTGGTTAACATTAGGAGGACTGATCTGAATCCTCTTGCAAAGTATTGGATGGCATTTTCTCATGCCAACATTCAGCCATGTTCACATGTGTCAGATATTACTCTCAGCAGGGCACTATTCATCTACTGTGCTATTAGAAATTTAAATGTTAACATTGGGCAGGTGATAGCTGATGAGATTAGTGTGTGCGCAAATACTTCAAACAACAAAGCACCACTAGGACATCCCTCCTTGATCACTCACCTTTGTAAGATAGCTGGGGTGGACACTTCTGCTCCACCATTTGAGAGGCCAAGAAAAGCTATTGATGAGGCCTATTACAGACAGTACTGTGGAGGTGAAGAGGCAGCTCAGCCAGTTCCACCACGCCGTGCTCGCAAAGAGAGAGGGCTAGCACAGAGCCAGACATCTGCTGAGACACATGAAGCAGAACCATTCCAGATGAGGGACATGTACATGTCTCTTATAGGTGCTCAGTTGTAGTCCATTCACAGAGGGCAGGTGGCTACTGCTGAGATGATTGTGGGGATGTGTGATACACCTCCAGCCCACAGGTGGACTATGGATGAATTCCATAATGTGGTAGCTTGGCCAGAGGAGCCAGTGCAAAGAGAAGAAGCTGAAGCAGCTGAAGCTTCAGTTAGGGAGATGGAAGAAGATGAAGCTGATGATGATGATGCATTTGAAGATGCTGAAGATGAGGAAGAAGAGGAAGATACAGAGGACAGCTCAGATTGATGAGGAGCTGAGATAGCATTTACTGATGAAAGCTATCATGAACTTATGCTTTTATTGTTTTAAGTTTTCTGAACTTATTTGTTTTTGTTTTTAGAATAGGGTTTGATGTACTCTATTGGAAACTTGGTTTGTTATGATGGTTTGCTATTGAATGTGATTGTGTGATAAGTAATGCTTGATGATGATTATTGATTGATTGATGTTGAGATAGATGTGCACATAAAATGCTTATACAGGTGAGTCACAAGCTTTGTGAACAAATGCAGGATATTATGATTGTGATTGTGAAATTAAGCAGGATGTGCATGTCAAATGTGAATGAGCTTATATGTGAGGTTTTGAGCTCCAGAGTCTTTATTGATTGAATGCTATTGCTTTGAAAGCATGAATGATTTTGCCCAGGTTTTCTATGATTGAATCAATTGCTTGTTTTGCATCATATGATCAAGGCCATTTGTTGGAATCCTTTTTATTGGCCAAATTCATAAGATTAGCCCACTAAAAGAGAACACTTGTGTTCTATCCTTTGAACCCTTAGCCTTGAACATAAATTGAAAACCTTTGTTGAAAAGCTTTACCTTGAGTTAAGTAGAAAATTCTGTGTGGTATTGATAAATGTTCAAGTTTGGGGTTGTTAGGAAAGCATGAAAAAAAGGAAAAGCATTGAGCTAAAAGCTAAGAAATAAGAATGTGAAAAGAAAAAGAGAAAGAAACGAAAAGAAAGGCAAAGCTCAATGCAAAGGCAAGTTGGGAAAAATAAGAATAATTGTGTTGTTATGATTTTCTTAACTCAAGGATTTTGTGATCCAGAAAAACCAATTTTCTTGTTAGCCTAGCCACGTTATAAGCCATTGAAAAGTCCTTGTGATGATGCATGCTTGTGAATGTTTTTGATTGTGGTAAAATGAAAGGCAAAGTTGATTCATGTGACATTGTGATAGTGGAGTGAATGAGTGATTACCTCTTATACACTTGTGTGTGAGTGAAACACTTAACCTGGTGAGGAAGTATTCCATGAGCACATGAACATCCATGCTTAATTGATTGATCATTCATGAAAAATAGCATTTGTTTGATATTAAATGACTTTGTGAACACTAAAGCATGTGCACATCTTGATTAAACTCTTGGTCATAAGTTTGATTAAAGTCTTTACTTATCTTGAAAAGAAGATTTTTGAATGAGTGAACCATCATATGAATTGGTAGAAGATTGAGTTACATCTTGTTTGCTTGAGGACAAGCAAAGTTCTAAGTTTGGGGTTGTGATAACAGTTGAAAAACTGTTATTTTCATGCTTAAAATTGATACTAAAAGCAACCTTTAGACTTAGAAACTAGCTTGAAATCATGCTTTTAGTCATATTTTCATAAATAAGATAGCTGGACAGGTTTATGCTTGATTTCAGTGTTTTTGTGCAGGTTTTAAGGTGAATTTAGTGAAAGAAGTGAAGAAGGAGAGAGATGAAATCAGAAAAGACACCAAAAAGTGCAAAAGGAGAAGCCGCAAGTACCGCTCAGCGGCAGTTTACCGCTGAGCGGCACTCAGGAGCTCACGGGAGGACCGCTGAGGGGCAAAATGGCCGCTGAGGGGAAGAACCGAGCTGACGCACTTACCGCTGAGCGGCACTATTTTTGGGCTTGGGCTTAATTTTATGTAATTTACGAATAATATATAAGCTTTAGGGTTTCCTAGGGTTTGTATCTTTGGCTGTGACGAAGCAAATACTCTCTATTCCACCCCTTTGAAGGAGGATCTTGGATGCTCAGGCTACCTCTTCACCTTTCTAGGGTTTTATCTTACATTCTTTCATTATTGTTCATCTAGGTTCACCATGAATATGGTGAACTAAACCTTGTATGTTTGTCGGGGAATCAATGTAATCTTTTGAAGCTCTCATATATGGAATTTGTGCTTGCATCTTAATCTAAGACTTATGCTTTCTTTCATCATTAGTTAGGGTTTTTCCTCTTTGCTCAAGGCTTGCTTTGTTTAACTCATTCAATGCATGATTATTGGTTTTGTCGATACGGAAACGTACGGGGAAGTCTAGATTCGGGGAATTTCTCCCAATAGGTATATTGGTTGCCTTAAGCTCCTGTGCTAAATAAACTAATTATTAGGGATGCTAGGAATCGTATGAACTCGTAATTAGGGAGAAGCCTTCTTTGAAAGGTAATTTAGAGAGTGGCATTAACAATGATGAATTGAATGTTGAATTCCTAAAATATATGAGAGTGGATAAGATGAAATTGATACCCCAACAACATATTCATTCATATATTCCATTGAAAGTATTTGTATTTTGCTCTAGCCATTGATCAATCTCATGCATACATATTTATTTTCGTCTTTTGCATATTAAAATCCAATTATTTCGTTCTTAAGTCTTAAATAATCAACAAATCACATAACTAAACTAGGCCGTGAGTCCTTTGGGAGAACGATACTTGGTCTTACCAAGTTTATTACTTGAACGATTCGGTCATACTTGCCGATTGTAAAACAAGTTTGTGACATCATATTTTGGTGCTCATAAATCTGTCCATCACTGTCCGGTGACGCTACTGGCGACGAGGATGAGGATTGTGGGCTTCACGATGAAGAAGAAGTTGGTCGGCAGTGATGTTCTGGATTTGATGATTTCTTTCTTGTAGGTGGTTGCCTCTCCCGTATGGCGGCTTCGGTGATGGATTGGTGATGAGTCAATATTTTCTTGATTTCACTTAGCTTATTGTGCTAGATTTAATCAAGGAATTATGCTTGAATGTCCAGTATTTTCCAAATTTTGCTAATTGTGCTTAATTTGATCAGAAATTCTAAGGCTAATTATTTGCATTATTAATTGTAGGGAAATTGTTGGATAATATTTTGGGACATTTGAAGGTCTGTCACATGATTCAAGACTCTCCACAAAAGAAGGGTGCACAAGAAGGAGGGCACTACGGTGATTTTACTTTTTGGGCTTATGAGAGAGGGGTGCTTCATTATTGGAAAAAGGGTGACATCCAGCAAATCAAAGTGGTGTCACGGTGAAAGAAGCCAGCAGGTGTTGAATTTTCAATTGGACACGGTCGGGGCTGCAGCACGCTGATCTCAATGGGATGGACTTCACGCTCCCAGCTGATTCACGTGGCATAGCAGCAGCACTTAGAGAGGGCCCATGGAGAATTAATTCTGGAGCAGCTTTGGTGTGCACATGGAGCATCCAGTAAAAGAGGGAGGTGCAAACGGATGAGAAGGCCTGCACGTCTTGTTGCAACGTCTAGGAGGTGTGCTTGGAGAATAAAAGAAAGAGGCAGCGGGACCCATGAGCATAAGGTGATGGTGCTGTCACGACTGGAAGGGAGGTGCACACGCAAGGCATGGGCAATTAATTAGGAGGTGCTGGGAGAAAAAAAAATGAAGAAGCTTGGATGGGCTGCACGTCCAGGGGCTTCACGCATCCAGCAAGGGGGGAGGAGTTTTGCTTTTGGCAGAGAGGAATGTAGCATAACAGCAGAAGCAAAGGGTGTCTCGGCCTGGAGCTGGTGCAGCCGCCATCCTCACGTAGTTTATTTTTTTGCTGGGAACGTTTTTATTTAGGAAAAAAATGTGAACGCTGGTTTTCATTGCTGATTTTACACACTGCCATTTTCATTTGGTTGCATTTCTTTCCGCCCCCTTTCATTTTTGGAACAACATTTGTGATCCATTTTTTTAAAGTAGTGCTTTTCATTTTGAGAGGTAACGCTGTAACAGGGGGACATCTTTTCTTTTCTTTTTGAGAATGAAGCGGGTTGATAACTTTGCCTTCTTTTAGATATGTGTGGATGATGATTTTATTTTAGAAATGTTGATTCATTTTGCTGGAAGCTTGCACACGGACGGTTGAGAAGTGGAGGCGTTGATTTACTTTTCATTTTAGAAGAGCACGTTGATTTATTGGAAGCACAGCAGCTGCACGCGCAAGGTGTCACGGTTTGGAGGTGTCACGGCTGATTCCAAGAGCTGGAAGCACACACGAAGCTGCTGTTGCTGCCACGTCCAGCAAAGCATTTCATTATTCTTGCTAGCATCTTTGGTGTGCACATGAGATGGGGGTGCTGATTCATTTTCATGGAGAAATGAAGTGGTGCCTTTTACTATTTATGCTCTCTGATTCATTTTCATGAGATGGGGGTTCTAATCTACATTATGCCTTTTACTATTTATGCTTTCTTTCCTTTTAGTACTGTTAATGCGTTCCGATGCTATTTCGTTTCTTTTCTTTTCTGTTGTTTAATACAATGAGCATTTCATTGTTAGCTTTACCATTGCATCCTAATTAGTCCAAACAATTAAGCATTGAATGTGTTTTTCTTATTTATTTATTGCATTGAAATTAGTTCACGCACCTTGGCAATGAATGTTTTATTCCGGTATTTTCCTTCACTTTAATGTTGTCAATTATGTTCGGTTGTATTTAATTTCCAATTTTAATTTAGTCCGTTTTTAATCATAAAAACACTTTCAAAACCCCCCACTACGTGTTTGACCTAAGTCTCGAACCACATTTGGTCCTTGAGAGACGACCTAGGAGTCACTTCCTAGCACTATACTGCATTCTTATTTGCACATCAAATTTGATGGGCCACGACAGCCGCATCAATTGGGAATTAGGGTTTCAGTGGGTGGAAGATGATGATGATGTGGTAGAGGGAGGTAATGTGGCAGCATGTGGTTGACTAAATCTGTGTGTGGAGGATTTGGACACGTGGCATGATCTTGTGAATTCTGACTAGTTAGTGGTAAGAGGGGTATGGGTAGGAATATTTAGGGGTGTAGGAGAAAAGGCTTAGTATTTGGGCTTACTTGTTGGGCCTGTTTCAGAAATAGGAGTGTATGTAGGGAAATTTAGGAGGTGCAATGGTAAAGTCTGTCTATTTGGCCCATTTGTATATTATTTTCCAAACAAAATATGATTTTGGGTCTTGAATTGCCATTTGGACCAATAAAACTTATATTCCAGCTGCAAAAATAAATGTAAGAATATCCAAGAATAATTTATGCGTTAAAATTCACTTTTTACGTCTCTTTAATTCCGAAATCCAACAATTCCAATCATCACAAATTTCCTTAAAATCAACCATTTAAGCACAATTATCTCATCAAAAATTTGAATTTTAAAGCATAAATGTGGGCATAAATATGCACTCATCACACCCCCACACTTATCCTTTTGCACTCCTGGACAAAATTGATTAATTTCAAGACTTTGTTCTGGGTCTTTTTATTTTATACTTGCATTTGGATCAAAAGAATGAGTAGCACTAGACATAGATCAATCATTTAGGCATTACTTTGTCATGGACATGCAAATGAAATCACTCTATTCTTCATACATGAGTTAATATTTTTGAATTCCCAAGAAAATCAAATATGAAAGACAACACTCAAGTCAAAATGTATCTATTTCTCCTCAACCCTCTCAAGTGTTTTTGGCTTGCGTTTACACTCAAAATACCCATGTAAGTTGACACCCTTGATATTTAACAATACTCTATCATTCAAATACTTCAGAAAACATGCAATTATTGATCATGATGGCTCTTTAAAGGTTCTATTGAGGCCAAGGCAAATGTAAGAATTTTTCTTGGAATTTCTGAGTTTTTGAAATTGATATAGAAAGAGTAATGACACTTGATTTAAACAACAAATCTATTTATTGCTCTTTTAAGGAAGATTTATTTTTCTTTTTCTTTTTTTTTCTTTTTTTTTTAAACTTCAACTTTTCATCTTCCTTTTTGTCCTTTTTATTATTTTTTGGGTGAGGTACTCACCCACACACTTATTCATCACTTTACTTCTAACAGAATCCATTACTCCTTCTTCTTTCCTAAGGTAAGGAACATATGATTTTTCTTTTTTTCTCATTTGACAATGACTGGAAACAAGAAAAATAGGCTTAAGGCTCAAAGGGGGTTCCAATGGATTAATGTTAGGACAAGTTTATTTGGCCAAGTAGCTAAAACAAGAAATGCCTCAATCATATCAAATCATGCATATTCACCTCAGTTTCACAACACAAAATCAAGCTAACTATTAGAGTATCAACAAAACATGGGAAAATCACAAAAGAAAAATAGGTATGGCACATGGTGGTCCATCCTTATCATTAGGCTCAAAATTCACATGGTTCGAATTTCTTTCACAAAAGATTTTAATTAAAAAATTCTTAAGTCAACTCAATCAGCAAATCATAGAAGCAATCCACTCATATCAACATGACTCATTATTTTTTCTTGAATTCATGATCATTCCAGTTACTGATTCAAACTCTCAAATCCAATGCAAATATTTATTAAAAAACAAACAAAATAGGTAACAAAATTAATTGTTTCCCCATACCCCACACTTAAACTATGCATTGTCCTCAATGTATGCTATATATATATAAAATGCAAAGAAAAAGTATGAGTGTACTTACCTCCTTCATGGTGGAAGGAATGTTGGAGTGGTCAAATTCACTCCATCCATCGTCTTGTTCAGCATGTCTTGATTTTCATTAAATGTCCGCAGACGATGGCCATTAACCTTGAAGATTCTATCAGAAGATTCTTCCTTGATCTCCATTGCTCCATAGGGAAATACTTGTGTTACAATGAATGGGCCTTCCCATTTGGAGCGTAATTTACCACTCATAGGCCCTATCCTGGACTTATACAATAACACCTTTTGACCTATGTTGAAATCCTTTTCGGTCACAAGCTTTTGGTCATGGAATTTCTTAATTTTCTCTTTGTAAAACTGGAGTTTTCATAGGCTGTGAGCCTAATCTCCTCTAGTTCTTGCAATTGGAGCTTTCGTTCTTTCCCTGCTCCTTCCATGTCCAAGTTACAAGCTTTTACAGCCTAATAGGCTCGATGTTGAATCTCCACAGGTAAATGGCAAGCCTTTCCAAATACAACCCTGAAAGGTGACTGATAACAGTTGAAAAACTGTTATTTTCATGCTTAAAATTGATACTAAAAGCAACCTTTAACACTTAGAAACTAGCTTGAAATCATGCTTTTGGTCATAATTTTAGAAATAAGAGAGCTGGACAGGTTTATGCTTGATTTTAGTGGTTTTATGCAGGTTTTAAGGTGAATTTGGTGAAAGAAGTGAAGAAGGATAGAGATGGAATCAGAAAAGACATCAAAAAGTGCAAAAGGAGAAGCCGCAACTGCCGCTCAACGGCAGTTTACCGCTGAGCGGCACTCAGAAACCCACGTTGGCTCCGCTGAGGGGTGAAAAGGCCGCTAAGGGGAGAAAAACAACTCACGCACTTACCGCTAAGCGGCACTATTTTTGGGCTTGGGCCTAATTTTCTATAATTTTAGAATAGTATATAAGCTTTAGGACGTCCTAGGGCTTGTATCTTTGGCGGAGACGAAGCAAACACTCTCTTTTCCACCCCTTGAAGGAAGATCTTGGATGCTCAGGCTACCTTCTCCTCTTTCTAGGGTTCTATCTTTCTTTCATTCATTATTGTTCATCTAGTTTCACCATGAATATGGTGAACTAAACCTTGTATTGTTGTTGGGGAATCAATGTAGTCTTGTGAAACTCTCATATATGGAATTTGTTTTAACGTCTTATATTATGATATATGCTTTCTTTCATCTTTAGTTAGGGTTTTTCCTCTTTGCTTATTGCTTGCTTTGTTTAACTCATTCATTGCCATGATTATTGATTTTGTCGATTTTAAGTATAAAAATAACAATTTTTCAACTGTTATCAGGAAGCATATTATATCACATGTGGTAGCTTCCCATTTCTTTGTGCAAGTACTGCTCCTACTGCAAAGTTTGATGCATCACACATCAACTTGAATGGCAATGTCCAATCAGGTGGTTGGATTATGGGAGTGGTAGTGAGTGCCTTTTTCAAGGAATCAAAAGCGGCTTTGCACTTCTCTCCAAAGTCAAATGGTACATCCTTCTGAAGTAAGTTGGAGAGAGGATTAGTTGTCTTGCTAAAGTCCTGTATAAACCTCCTTTAAAATCATGCATGACCAAGAAAAGATCGAACCTCTCGTACAGAAGAGGGGTAAGGCAATTGTGGAATAACATCAATTTTAGCATGATCTACAGATATATCATTCCTGGAAACAACATGACCCAAAACTATACCTTGTTTCACCATAAAATGACATTTTTCAAAATACAAGACAAGGTTAGTTTCCTCACATCTCTACAAAACTCTTGCAAGGTTAGCTAAACAATTATCAAAAGATGAACCATACACACTGAAATCATCCATGAAAACCTCGATACAATGCTCCAATAAGTCTGTAAAAATACTCAACATACATCGTTGAAATGTACCAGGAGCATTGCACAAACCAAATGGCATTTTTTGATAACCATATGTACCAAAAGGACAAGTGAAGGTAGTCTTATGTTGGTCCTCCGGGGATATACAGATTTGAAAATACCCGGAGAATCCATCTAGAAAACAATAATGTGACTTACTTGTCCAACGGTCTAGCATCTAATCCATGAATGGCAAAGGAAAGTGATCCTTTCGAGTAAATTGGTTCAATCTCCTATAGTCAATACAAACCCTCCAGCTATTCTGAATATGAGTAGGAATCAACTCATCCTTCTCGTTTTTTACCACCGTGATTCCAGATTTCTTGGGAACCACATGTACAGGGCTCACCCAAGTGCTGTCAGAAATGGGATATATGATATATGCTTGTAGCAACTTGGTTACCTCTTTCTTGACAACCTCCATCAGTTGAGGATTCAGTCTTCTCTGAGGTTGTCTCACAAGTTTAGCATCCTCCTCCAAAAGTATTTTGTGCATAAAAAATGAAGGGCTAATACCAGGAATATCTGCCAAAGTCCAGCCTATTGCTTTCTTGTGATCTTTGATAACCTGTAATAGTTGTTTTTCCTGCTCATCAGTAAGTAATGCAGATATAATAACAAGGAGTTTCACATCCCTCTCAAGATAAGCATATTTCAAATTGAATGGTAAAGGTTTCAACTCCAAAATGGGTGGTTGTACAAGATATGGCAGAATTTTACTGCCTAAGGTAATCTCAGCCACCTCAACATCACACTCGGACGCCACAGGGGTATTATCTATTGACACCGCGTCCTCAATATCACCTGTTTTACAATTTCCTTTGTCCTCCAAAATCAGGCACGACATGTTTGAAAAACAAAAGTCCAAAGATGGAGAAAAAGTTGAAAAAACGTCCAAGAAACTAACAGAAAAATTATTTACAATTTCAGTTAATAAATCAATACAAAACAGAGA
Source organism: Vigna hirtella (assembly GCA_027742795.1). Classification (NCBI taxonomy): domain Eukaryota; kingdom Viridiplantae; phylum Streptophyta; class Magnoliopsida; order Fabales; family Fabaceae; genus Vigna; species Vigna hirtella. The sequence continues at coordinate 67,507 of JAHCHA010013262.1, forward strand.
ATGCCCTTCAATTAGGTGCTTCATTGCTTCCAATACATTAAAATGCACCTTCTCATATCCTATCTCCATAGTCAGTGTTCCTGAATGCACATCTATCTTGGTTCGTGTTGTCATCATGAAAGGTCTCCCCAAGATAATTGATGCGGCTGTCGTGGCCCATCAAATTTGATATGCATTAAAGAATGCATTACAATGCTAGGAAGTGAGTCCTAGGTCGTCTCTCAAGGACCAAATGTGGTTCGGGTCTTAGGACAAACACGTAGTGGGGGGTTTTGAAAGTGTTTTTGTGATTCAAAATAAACTAAATTAAAACGGGAAATTAAATACAACCAAACATAATTGAAAACATTGAAATAAATGGACAAAGCATGAAGACCGAACGGTCCTACAGATGACCGAACGGTTCTACATTGAAACCAAACGATCTTTAAAGCAATTGAGGAAATTGGAAATGTAGGAAGATAAAAAACCACTTGGCATAAAATGAAATGTGAACCACTTGAAGAAAAAGAAAATTGCTACGCTTAAACTAAAAAGTGAAATGCTCATTATATTATAATAACATGAAATGCCACACTTAAACTAAAAAGTGAAATGCTTGTTATATTTTAACATGGAAATTGTAAAAAAAAATCTCCCCTAATTCAAGCATAGGATAATATAAAAAAAAAAAAACTCTTGGGACATAACCTGTGCACCTTCAATCAACTAATCACCGCTTCCCTTTTTTTCTAAAAGAAATAAATTGAATGCCATGTGTCTCTTTCAAAATGAAAAATCTCATTCTCCATGAATCACCGTGCTTCCCATCTTAAAAGAAAGAAAAATCGTGCTACATCACCTCCCAACTCATGGAACCAGCACCTCCTCTCTTCTAAAAGAAAGCTGAATGTGATAAAAAATATATATTCCCTCCAAACCGTAATTGTGTGTATCGTTGCCAGCTAAATGAAAATGCACTTTGTCTAAAAGAAAATAAACGTGCTTCTAAGCAAAATGAAAGCCGCACTTCATTCAATGCAATCAGTGTTTTAAAAATAATATCACCATGTGCACAAGCAAAATAAAATGACCGTGAGTATCATGAATCAGAGCTTCTAAGAGAAAAAAAATTGTGCTTCTCCCAGCCAGGCCATGACACCTTTTCCTCCAACTTGCTGCACCTTGCGTGAACCGTGAGCAAGATGAAATCACCGTTCAGCTGCTACCAAGACGTTCTACACCGTGCTCTTTATTCCAGCACCTATTCTCTAAGAAAAAAATGAAAACTGAGAGCTGCTGGAAGAGAAAGAAATGAGAGCTTCTTCCAGGTCGTGACCCTTGCGCGTGTTGCTGCTGCTGTGACCGAGAGCTCCAACCATGGTGGCGGCTGCACCAGCTCCAGGCCGAGATGCTTCTCCTCCAAGGGTTTTTAAACCCTCGTGTGCCCTCTGCGTCTGCCTCCCTTTCCAATGAGAATATAATGTGCTGGACGCGTTCCTAGGTGGCGGCTACTGGAACCCCCTTCATTCATCCAGCACACTATGCCGTGACACCTCCCAAGCTTGCTTATGGGCCCGCTGCTTCACGCGTGTTGCTGGAAGCTGCTGGACTTCACGTGGACCAGCCCACTTTTCTCCTCCCATCCAGCTTGCTTCAGCCTGCTGCTAGTGTTCTCAAAATAAAATCAGCACATTATTTTTCAAGCGTTAATTAAAAACTTGGAGTTATCCATTCCAGCCCATCTCCGTGTGTACTACCAAACATGAAATCCGCACCTCCTCTCTCATTTTAGCTTAAAATATAGATGTGACATTTCTCTTTAAGTCTCAAAATATTATCCAACAATTTCCCTACAATTAATAATGCAAATAATTAGCTTTAGATAATTCAAATTAATTAAAATAAGAATTTCTGGTCAAATTAAACACAATTAGTAAAAATGGGAAAATACTGGACATTCAAGCACAATTCCCTGATTAAATCTAGCACAATAAGCTAAGTGAAATCAAGAAAATATTGACTCATCAATAATAGTTGATGACTTGATTCCATCTTCATCCTTCATATCCAAGATGAAGAAATCTATAGGGAAAATTAGCTTGTCTACTCGGACAAGGACATCCTCAAGCACACCTGCAGGGTTAAATGTGCTACGGTTTGCCAGTTGAATTATCACACCAGTAGTCTTAAGAGGTCCTAGAGATATAAAAGTAAACACTGATAATGGAAGCCCCTAAATCTAGCATGGCATTGTCAAACTGGGAATTTCCTATAACACAAGGAACAAAAAACATACCTGGATCTTTGCATTTTCGCGGTATTTCAATATGCTTCTTAACCAAGCTTGACACATTTCTTACCAAATTAACAACCTCATTATCCCTAATGTGCCTTTTATTTGTGCAAAGTTCTTTCAAAAACTTGGCGTACTTAGGGATTTGTTTAACAGCATCAAGCAAAGGAATGTTGATCTCCACCTTCTTGAAAGTATTTAAAATCTCTTGGTCTAATTCCTCCATTTTTTTGTTTCTCGGCTTCAACCGATTTGGATATGGAGGAGGTGGAGAATAAGATGAAGAAGAATTTTTAGAAGAAGAGTTAGAAGATACTAACCTGGATTTTTCAGTGGTAGTCTTAGGTGATGGCTCACTTGATCCTCCATTGTCATCAATTTGTGCTTCTTCTTTCTCTTTGTCTTCATCCTCTTGGGCTCCTTCAGGGCCTTCTACTTGCTTACCCATTCTCAAAGTAATAGCATTTACATTTCTCGGGTTGATCACTGTTTGTGTAGGTAGTTTGTTTGATTCCTTAGCCTCTAACTTATCCACCCTCTGAGTCAACTCTGCAATTGATTTCTTTATTTATGAATTTTGCTGAACTATTGTCTTCATGAAATCTTGCATTGACATTTCAGGTTGAGATTGCTACCTTTGTTGAGGTGGAACATAAGATTGCTACCTTTGTTTGACTCCGTTTTCGGGGATTAAAAATTTGTTTATCAAGTTTTTGGCGCCGTTGCCGGGGACTCGTGGTATAACTATTCTATTTGTGTGATCCTTAACCGATTAGAATTTATCTTTAATTTTCATCTTTTTATTTCTTTATATCTTTCTATCTTTTCATCTTTCTATCTTTATATCTTTCTATCTTTTCATCTTTCTATCTTTTGATCTTTATATCTTTTCATCTTTTTATCTTTTCATCTTTCTATCTTCTTATCTTTTTATTTTTTTATCTTTAATTTTTTATCTTTTTATCTTTTTATCTTTCTATCTTTTCATCCTTTTATTTTTTTCTCTTTTTATCTTTTTCTCTTTTTAATTTTTCATCCTATTATCTTTTTATCTTTTTCTCTTTTATTTAATTTTTTTTTATCTTTTTATCTTATTATTTTCTTTTTATCTTCTTATCTTTTTATTTTTTTCTCTTTCATTTTTTTTCTCTTTTTATCTTTTTAGTTTTTTTATCCTTTTCTTTTTATCTCTTTATTTTTATTTTTTCATATTTTTATCTTTTAATCTTTTTATCTTTTGACCTTTTTATTTTTTTTTCTATCTTTCTATCTCTTCATTTTTTTTTCTTTTTAATTTTTTATCTGTTTGTGCTAATTGGGTGCTATAGTTCAATGTTCTTTAGTGTTTGTAGGATAAAATTCGAAAATCTGTACTAGGAGCACAAGATCATCAATAGAAGAAGCACATTATCTACGGATGGATCCTAGGTGATTGAGTATCTACTGAAGGATACTATGTTATCAGACACTTACTGATGAGTGTTGATGAAAAGGATTTGCATTTATGATAACGGTTGAAAAACCGTTATTTTTATACTTAATTTTGATAATCAATCAACCCTTTTTGACTTAGAAACTTGCTTTAACTCGTGTCTTTTCTTTAGTTTTGTGAATAAGAGAGTTGAAGGTGAATTTAATGGTTTTGTGCTAGATTCCTTTGATTTTGTAGGTTATTGGAATGATTTGGAAGAAAAGTTAAAGTACCGAATGGTTGGAATGTAGAAAAGTCAACCAGAAACTAGAAAACTGAACCAGTCAACCAGAAAAGTCAACTAGTCAACCAGAAAAGTCAAGCAGTCAACCAGAATGCAGAAAAGTCAACCAGAGTGTAGAACAAATTGCGCTGAGCGGAAATTACCGCTGACCGCCAATTTTGAAGTGCCGAAATCACCGTTGAGGGCTAAAAAATGCAGCTGAGCGTCATTCTAAAGAGCCGCAAATACCGCTAAGCGGAAAAAGTGCTGCTGAGCGCCATTTTAAGTGGGCTTGGACTTGTTTTCTGTTATTTTTATGAGCTTGGACCTGTTTTCTGTTATTTTTATGTTCTATTTAAGGACTTGCACGTCCTAGGTTTTGTATCCTTTGATGGCTTGAGCACATAAACAAACTTTTCACCCCTTGGGGGTAGATTTAGGGATTTGGGAGTCTACTCTTCTCTTTCTCGGGTTTTTCTATCTCTTTCATTCTTTCATTCCATTGTTCATCTAGTGTTTCCATGACGATGGAGGGTTAAACCTTCACTACAAAAAAGTTGGGCATTACCGAAGGCCAGAAGCCCTCGGAAACTGCCATAAGCCGTCGATAAAGGGTGTTTACCGAAGGCTTATCGACGGCCAAAAATCCTTCGGTAAATCTCTTGTCGCTAAATTTACCGAGGGCTTCTGCCCTTCGGTAATTACCGAGGGCCTAAAGCCTTCGGTAATTACCGAGGGCCAAAAGCCTTCGGTAATTACCGAAGGGCAGAAGCCCTCGGTAATTTCCGAAGGCTTTTGGCCCTCGGTAATTACCATACGAGGGTATTTACCGAAGGGCAGAAGCCTTCGGTAAATTGCAGAGAAGGTTTCAGAGAAATGGTATTTCTTGTGCAACCCAGACCTGTATATCAAATTTCAATTACAAACAGACCTGCATATCAGTTTTCAAGCACATACAAACATGCATAATGTGCATCTCAAAGATGCAATCAATTATCAATATCCATTGAACATCAATTAATCCAACGAACATCCATTAATGTATAGATAATGTAATTATAGTGCAAATATAAAATAATGTAACAAAAGGATGTTCTAACATCCAAAGTCTGGAAGTAGATCTAACTAACATTGAAATCATATCAAGTCAAAAATGTTCTAATATCCAAATGTTTGTGTAACAAGTAATAAGAAAATGAAACTAATAATGTACATAACTATCATCAGAATGATCTTCATCATCCTGCTCCTGTACTGATGGCTGGACTGGTGTGGGTTGGACTGATGAGGGTTGGACTGATGTGGGCTGCTGAGTGGCAGCAGGTGATGAGGAGGGTCGTGGCTGGGTCGGGGGGATATTTTGTACGTCCTGTGAGGTTTCAGGCAAGACTCTCATGACCAGGGCCTTAAAGTTTGTAAACTCTGATCTGAGATCAGTGATCTCCTGGTCACGTTGCCGGAGTTCCTGCGTGAGGCGAAGAACGACCTCGTCAGGAGTACTGGTGGAAGAAGAAGGCTGGTGCTTTAGAGTACCTCCTCTGGATGCTGTATAGTTTGCAGCAAGCTGTCCCGCACCATACACTCGTCCTTTTTTCTTCCCACCAACGATGTCGATCCAGCATTGTGTCCTACGGATGTCATCATCTGCATTACTGGCATGATCCGGTGTAGGAGCTGACTCATGTTCAGATCTAACCTGTGAAAGTCTCGTAGAAAAGTCTTCCTGTTGAAACATTAAAAGCAATGTCAGGGAACTATAGTATAACATAAATGAAAAATTAGTAATAGTAATAGTGTTATTTGCTTACATGAGTCTTCCGAGATCTTTCATCAACAAATTGATCAGTTCCCTTCCGAACATGAGTCTGTGCAAAGACCTCATCAACATGGACCGCCCGTCCTAGAGCCTGTGCCTGTAACATAATTAAGAATTACAAGCGTACATATGAAATAGAATATACATAACTTATGTATGAAAGAAAAAGTTATGTAATGAGATTATACCATACGAATGGCATGCTCATGAATGGTGATCGACCCACCAGTATGCAGGGTGCCACCCCTTTCAGACGCTCTGTTCCTCTGGGCTTTGGCACATTTATTGCGAAACTCTACCGTATTCCAATGAGCCAGTAAAGAGTTCCAAATTTGTTCACCCAGCCAGTAAGGGCGCTGTCCTGCATTGCGGGCATCCCTAAACATCTCTGACAGTCGATGAGATGCTTTCATGTGGAAATTTCTGTGTATCTGACTTTCATGTTCAGGTTTCCACTGCACCTTCATCTGTAACATTAAAGAGAACAAACATTGATTACAGAACATACTCAAATAAGAGGGACAATTAGTTAAATAGATTGTTCACCTGAAAGCGCTCCCAGAATGCCTTTCTGTCGTCATCAGGAATTGCTCCCCAAGTAGGCCATGGACTTAGAAATTGTTGCTTAATTGAACGTGTGATGGCCTGGGAAGCAACCCTAGATGGAATAAACCTATAGGATAAAAGTCATTTGAATTACAATAGGGTTTAAACATCAAATTATATAAAGAGATTAAAAACTTACCCTTTACCATACGGTCAATCCATGGTCGATCATGGAGGGGGGGGGTCAAGACCTTCACCATCACCACTTGAATCTTGATCAGCAGATGGTGTGACAGTGTCAGAAGGCGGTATAACAGATGAGGAAGGTATAGAAATAGGGTCAGGGACAGGAGTGGGGGTTATAACCACAGGGGGAGGAGTGGGGGTTATAATTACAGGAGGAGGAAGAGGGTCTGTTGCAGGGGTAGTAGAAGGGTGTACTGCAGCAGAGGTAGTAGAAGGGTGTACTGCAGCAGGGGTAGGAGTAGGGTGTTCTGCAGCAGGGGTAGGATTTGGGTCTACTGCAGGTGTAGGAGGCTGTACTGTAGGGGTAGGAGGAGGCCCCACAGATGATGTAGTGCCGGCAGCAGTGGTAGGTAGTCTAGCAGGCACCCTAAGTACATACTTTGGTGCCTGTCGTTGCCTCTTTCTAGGCCTTGCTACCCCCTTTCCTTTATCAGGACGTTCTGAACCTTGTCCTGTCATTACTGCATTGAAATGGTTACAAATAAAGCGAAAAAATAGAAATGATTAACGAAGGATCAATGCTTTTTAAAGTAAATGTATAAATAATTGCATACAACTTTTAACATGGTATTTTAGATAACTGTATTGAAATGACAGTTCAATTTGCTACAATGGATGTCCAACATTCAATCGTCGTCATCATGATCTTCATCTTCATCTTCTTCTTCATCATCGTCTTTATCATCATCATCTTCGTCTTCTTCTTCGTTGTCGTCATCATCATCATCATCATCATCATCTTCTTCTTCTTCTTCTTCTTCTTCTTCTTCTTCTTCCTCTTCTTCTTGTTCTTCATCACCTTGTATTGTTGCTTGTAATTCATCTCCATCACCATCAGGGTCGACCAATGTGGTTATACGTTCAACTTCAATAACTTCTTGTGGTTGTGACATTTGGTCAAGTTGGTAGGCAACATCTTCCTCAACCTCATTTGAGTCAATGCGACCTCTAGGCTTGGTTTGTATTGCTACGGCCCAACCACGCTTGTCAATATTGCGGAATGGTGGATATGGCACATAATAAACTTGTCTGACATTAGTTGGTAGAATGAAAGGATCAAACGGTCCATATCTTAATCTCTGGTTGAGTTCGACAATATTAAAGCGTGGATCGACTCTAGTACTAGCTCTAGAAGGATCAAACCATTGACAATAAAAAAGTACTATTATGTTTGGAGAAGTAGTGCTGTTGTACTCTAACTCATATATTTTATGAATGATGCCGTAGAAATCATCATAACAACCCTCTGTTAGGCCCTTCACATACACACCACAATTTGATGTTTTCTTTCCTTTAGACCATTCATGTGTATGGAATTTGTAACCATTGGTGAAGTAAGTGTGCCATTCTTTGACACATCTCATTGGCCAATTCGAGAGATGTCTTAACTCTTGAACCGTGGGAGTTAATGCCTGATTGAAAACCTACAAAGGTACTAACAAAATTATAAAAGCAAGAGTCAAATTAACCTTGCTCTAAATGTAGGAAAAAGAACGGACCTGATTTCTAAACCAATGGGGAAACTCTGAATGTATTCTAGCAGAAGTATTTCCTTCTGCGACTTGATCAGCCACAATGAATGAGCTGGTACAAATGAAATTCATTATTGTATAACAATTAAAGAAGTTACTAAGATAAGAGATGGATGATGACATACTCAAGGTACGGCTTTACTTCACTGCAATTGATCAAGACATGGACATGAGCAGAGTTGAATTCAGCATCAGTTAACCAATGAGTGAATTCTTTCCCTGCGTGACGGCCTGTTTGTCGGAAAACTGATAATGCACCTTCACGTGGTTCAACTTGCCATTGCATTTCATTTCTGACATGAGTGGGGGACAACATGAAGTTCTTGAAATAATGTGAACAAAAATACGTTGTCTCTCTGTGCAAGTAAGCTGCACAAATTGAGCCTTCTACTCTAGCTTTATTTTTAACTGAACGTTTAGATTCTCCCATAAACCTTTCAAATGGATACATCCACCTGTATTGCACAGGTCCCCCAAGCCAAGCTTCATATGCAAGATGAATTGGAATATGCTCCATTGAATCAAAGAATGCAGGAGGGAATATTCTTTCTAATTTGCAGAGAATAATTGGGATATTTTCATCCATCTTTTTAAGGGAATTCTCCTTTAGTGTCGTGCAACACAGATCTTTAAAGAAGTTACTGATTTCTATCAGTGGATTTAACACGTGCATTGGCAAACAACTGAACGCAAGAGGGATGAAAGTCTCCATGAATACATGACAATCACGACTCTTCAACCCTTGAATAGTACCGTTCTGAACATTGGCACATCTGGACAAGTTAGAAGCATATCCATCTAGCATTCTAAGCTCCTTGATCCATCCACACACTATTCTTGCCTCGTCTTTTGAAATGGTGTAATTTGCTTTTGGTTTAAATAATCGGCCGTTACCTTGCGCCTTCAACTCTAAGTCTTTTCGTCCACAATACAAAGGTAAATCTTTTCTTGCTTTCTCATTATCTTTTGTTTTACCTATAACATTCATAACTGTGTTGAAGACATTGTCAAAGAAATTCTTTTCTGTGTGCATGACATCGAGGTTGTGTCTTAGCAAGTTGTCTTTCCAATAGGGAAGTTCCCAGAATATGCTTCTTTTAGTCCAATTATGCCATTCTCCAAACCCTTCTATCCTATTCTGACCAGACTCAGTGACTTTTGGATAGTCTTTCACTCTTCTCCAAACGTGTGATCCAGTCAACTTGGGCGGGGGCATATCCGTTTCAACTTGCCCTTTGCGAAATGCCTTTTTGTTTCTTCTAAACGGGTGATCAATGGGCAAGAACCGTCGATGGCAGTCAAACCAACTACTTTTCCCACCATAACTCAATTGGAATGACTTTGTATGTTCCATGCAATGTGGACAAGCTAATCGACCATGCGTGCTCCAACCAGATAACATGCCATACGCTGGGAAGTCATTAATAGTCCACATCAAGGCTGCCCTCATAAGGAAATTTTGCTTCCTTGAAACGTCATACGTCCAAACACCATTCCATAACTTCTTCAAATCATCAATCAAAGGCTCCAAATAAACATCAATCAATGATTTGGGATTAGATGGACCTGGTATTATACACGATAGAAACATGTAAGGCTTTGTCATACACATCTCAGGTGGTAGATTGTATGGGGTAACTATCACGGGCCAGCATGAATATGGTGATGCAGACGCCTGAATGTACGGGGTAAACCCATCAGAGCATAGACCAAGTCTGACGTTACGTGGTTCGCTAGCAAAGGATGGATGTTTACGATTGAAGTGCTTCCAAGCTTCACCATCAGAAGGATGACGCAAAAATCCCGGAGTTTTGTTACCATCATGCCATGTCATGTGTTGTGATGTTTGCATTGAAGTAAACAATCTTTGTAATCTTGGAATTATAGGCAAGTAGAACATGGACTTTATTGGAATTGGTTTTTTTTGCCTCCGTCCAGCATGCATTGTATGATATCGAGGTGAGCCACAAAACTTGCATTCAACCAACAATGCATCATTTTTGCCACTGTCATTGTCATAGAATAACAAGCATCCATTAACACAACAATCAATCTTCTTCACATCCAATCCCAACTTTGAAACACATTTTTTGGCTTGGTAATAATTCTTCGGCAGGAAATTGTTTGGTGGTGTCAAATCTAACATCAATTTTGTATAGAAGTCTACTGCTTCAATGGGAACGTTCCAATTAGATTTGCCAGCCATGAGTCTAATGCACACTGACAATTTTGACTCAGATGAACCTTCAAATACAGGTAGATTTGCCTCTGTCAGTAAATTGTAAAACCTCTGCGTCGTTTCATTTGGAGGCTCTTCATCATGACTATCGTCTGCTTCTTCAGCATGGTGACGAAGAGCATTGTCGACCATCTCTTGCATATAGGCAAATTGATCTATCTCAGATGTATGTACAATACTATTCGAACCTGATGCAAGCCGTTTTTCAGCTGCAGTGGAGGTTGAAGGAATTTCTTCACCATGAAATGTCCAAACCGTGTAATTAGGCATGAACCCTTTTTGGTAAAGATGAACTTTGACGACTTCATCTTTCAAAATCCTTGTACATTCGCACTTGATGCATGGACATCGAATCCCTCCATCAAGGACATAATATTGATATCGTCGGGCCGTCTCCACGAACTCTTCAACTCCGATGACAAAAGATTCCTTCAAACCTCTCCTTCCACTATAACAACGGTCGTACATCCATCCACGATGGTTGGGAAAATGGGCCATGTTCTGTGACAAGCCAAACAAATAAAAACTTAGCCAAAACAGCAACACTCCATGTGACATAAGTAATAAACCTATTACTACTGAAGTCGAACATGGAAGGCAATTTGAACACTATTGTCATTGACATTCAATAAGGGCATGCAAAGACAAGTCCTCGGTATTGAAATGCCTTAAACATCCTAAGGGGTTGTGTATTAAAGTTGGAGGAGACAACTTATTACTACTGAAGTTCTCTTCTCTAGAGTACTTCCACATATTTTGTACGTTCTAAGTGTTTATAGTATTTTTACCCTTCTCATTTCATTGAGAATGTGTGTAGTACCATAGGATTTTAAATGACTACTTAACTTAATCAAGTTGTAGCCTAATAAATGAAAGACAATATACATGAACATACAATATAAAGATCAACATAATTTAGGCAATCAAATATGTATAGAAGCATGGATATATAATACATATTAACATAATTTAGGCAATGAAATAGCTATACAAGTATGTACTGACAATCACATTAGTTAAAATACCCAAAGTATTTAGGTTTTAAATACTAAAACTTTGAGTTTGAGGTAATTCTTTGCTTTTGACATGTTTCCTACCTTCATTCCATTACTAGTGTAGACATGGTAGGATGTTCACATTACTTCAAATAAGTGTACATTAGGTCTAGTTGCAAATTCTTACCTTTTAAGCACACTTTTATACCTTCCAACTACTCAAAATTTGAGTTGTACCTAATTCTTTGCTTTTGAATAGTTTCCTAGGTTTATTTCACTACTTTAGACATGTTAGGATGTTCACATTACTTAAATTTAGTCTACATTAGTTCTATTTGCAAAATCACTTCCAAAACCGTTAATTTTGCTTAAATTTGGAAGTGAATTAGTGATTTTCGAGTGTACTGTGATTCCTTGTTCTTTCAATGTTTAAACACCTTTAAATTGATGATATAAAGTTGCTTGAATCATCACTTAAGCTTTACAAACACTGCCAATCATTTTTGGGTTTGAAAGCACACTTTTAAAGTCATTTTGTTGGTGCAATTTTCATTTTTAGTGCTGTTTGATTTTGTATACTTTGTATTTTCGAATTGTGCCCTCATTTCTATCTTTCTTTTATGTTTTAAAACTTGTGTATATACTTGTTTTACTGTTTTGGTTACTACTGTAATACAGTTTGCATTATGACCACTTATAGTGTATTCTACTAACTAGTTTTAGGTTCTAGGGTGTCATATTTTTAGTTCTAAGTTGTTTTTGTAGTGTGACTTTCTCATTAGCATTGATTTACCATCCTAAACTTGTTGTTGTGAAGCTTAATATATATTTATGTGTGTGTGTGTGTGTATCCTGTATGAAGAATTTGGTGCTGTTTAGTAATTTTGTGATAGTTTTTTACAATATGGAAAGAAAGATTTGCTTCTAGGTTTTTCTCTGTTTTTCCTGGTGTCTTCAACAATCAGACAGTAATGTGATATCTATGCCTGTTGTTTTCAGACACATGATACATGGAAAGTTAACCCTTAAGTCAGTTGGTTTCAGAATTGTGATTCAAACTAGAACTACGAAATATTTTTTGTTTTTCTATTTATTTATTTTTTAATCATTTTCTCATGTTTGAAAATTATTCAATGTTTTCAGGGCAATGTGCTTGATTGACTTTGGGTTGCCTGTGGAGCAAGATGAAGGTGATATGCTTAACACACAAGATTCAAGGTCTGGGAATTTACAATATTTTAGTGTTAAGAAGGGGACTAAGAGGAAGTTTGAAGTTTTACCAATAGATAAACCTGTTAGGAGGAACTTTCAAGTTCTACCATTAGAGAATCCTGTTTTATTTTTAGCTCATACATCAAAAAATTCGTTGTTTATAGTAGACAAACCCTGGTTGCAAGTGGTCAAGAGTTTAGAAGCCCCACCAGTCCACAGACATATATATGGGACATGAGCTATAAGCAGCTTAGAGAATTGTTCTCAGCTTTGAGGGGATATGATGGGGATAAAAGTCCCTTGTTTTTCTTTTTTGTCTCGTCATGGTTGGGAGGATCTAGAATCATGTATTGTGTTATCATAATCAATTTTGTTCCATTAGTAATAACTTCAATTTACATTTTGATTTGGATACATTGTCCATTTTGGGTGTGAAGCTAAGTTACCTTGCCACATTTACCCACCCAAAGTGGTTGTGAGCTAGGCTGGCACTGCCTCAAATATCACAAGGGGTATGTTAAAGTGAACCTTGGGTGATAGATTTTCCAACCACTGACAGTGGTTGAAATCATATTTTAAACTCAGTTTTGGTGGTGTGATGGAGTGATTTTACCACATTTTTTGGCCATAACAAAGTCATATTTCGAATGCTAGAAGTTTCTATGTTGTGTGACAGTTTCAACAAGTCTAAAATGCTGTTTAAAAGTTGCTAGCAGAGTTCAATTACTGATATAATGGGCTGAGTGCATAATAGTATACTAAACCATCAATTTGGAGTCAAAATTGGGAAGTGACAAGGTGTTCTTGAGTAACAGTATGGATTTGACCGAATTCATAGTTATAACAACTTTAAAATCACTAAATCAAGTTGTTGGAGTGATTAGTTTTGACCTACAACCACTGCTATGACATTTCCTGTCTTGAACCACCAAATTTTGACTCATTTTTTTGGAAAAAATGAACCACACAGCACTTGTGTAGATAGTGGTAGCATCTTCAGGGGTGGAAACTTCAATACCTCTTGATCTAAGTGGCTATACAGCAACGAAAATTAGCTTACTGAAACATCATTCTGCAGTGAGAAAAACAGTGAAAATTTGGCAACTCCACTAGCCAAATTTTGAGACACAAGCAAAATAGTTGAGGGATTGTAAGATTGAGTGTCTATCCTCTAAAAGAAACTTGGTACAGAACCCTAACAAAGTCTAGAACTGAGATTTGAATAACCTTGGTCGAGAGGAACAACCAATCACTACATGACACATCTAAATTGTAGTTTTCAAATAATGTTATAAAAAGAGAGAGATTTTGTTTTCTTGTATACATATGGGATGAACAAGTGGTTGAAATATGTGAGACCCTAGGTGCATGTTGGAGGGACATGGTCCTGGGCTATCATTTTTGGGTGGAAGTTAAATGAGAAAGGAAGGAGCAAGGTGTGGGGGGGGGGCATGGTCCTGCCAAGAGCAGAATGAAGAAAGAAATAAAAGGCAAATATGAGAAGAAGTGTACAATACACATTCTTATTGTTGTTGGCAACCTTAAAGCATGTACTTTATCTCCTTTTTCATTAGGTTTGTTATCAGTTGTTATAGTTTTTGAAATTACAGAACAAATAAGTGTCTTCAACGAATAGGCTTTTACACAGATCCATCAACAATAAACTAAAATAAAGCATCTACATAAGTTTCCATGGTCAATTTGCAGAATTTAATTCTCATGGAGGCTATAATAAGCAAAACAAACATTCATACATGCTCAAATTGCTCAAAGTGTGAAATTTATAAAACAAATTAAATACTCACCTCTTTAGTAGACTTTTCTAGGAGGGATATAGGTTTGATAACTTTGTATCTGTAAGGAAATAAAATTGCAACATGTTCAGCCATGGTCTAAATGCCAAACAGAAGAAATGTCAAAATTACACAACAACAACTCTAGATCAAAACTAACTACTTTACCAACTTTGTTTGATGAATTGAAACATGTTAAAACTCAAATTTAACTCAAAACCAAACTTGTACTGAAAATGACCTTTCTACTTCCCAAAATTTACTCATAATTGGTGGTTTTGGAAGTGATTTTGTGCCTAAGCTATTCTTACACTTTGGTAATCATTTCAACAATTTTAATTCATCAAAATACACTCGTTTGAACTCTAATTACGCAGAAAATAGATCAAGAACTCAGATTCAATTTCCAAGTTCCAAAAATGCCTTAAATATGATGGTTTGACATATTCAATTGCATACAAGTGATTCTAACTTTATATGAATGGTTCTAACAGCTTTAATACATCAATTTGGACTTGTTTAAACTTCCAAACACCACAGAATCACAGCAGAACAAAAATTGATAAGTAATAACCCTTTTAGTACACTTTTTTAGGTTCTAGCTACTCAAACTTTGAGTTTTAGGTAGTTGTTTGCTTTTTAGTAGTTTCCTAGCTTCATTTGACTATTTTAGACTTGTTAGGATAGTAACATTAGTTACTGTTATTCTACTTTAGGTCAATTGCCACTTTCTCAGCCTTTTACTTGACTTTTTAAGTTTTCAAGTACCCAAACTTTGAGATTTAGCTACTTCATATAATTTGACATGTTTCTTAACTTCATTTAACAAGTTTAAACTTGTTAGGATTAGTACAACACACAGTCTTATGCTAATTTAGGATTATGCCCAAATTTCTCACCTATATACTACACTTTTGTAGGTTTTAAGTAGTCCAATTATGAGTTTCAGGTACACTACCAATTTCACTTCTTTCTTACCTTCATTTAACTAGTTTAAACTTGTTACAATATGAAGATTACACATTCTAAGGTTACTTTAGGTGAATTTCGAATTTATCACCTATTTAGTACACTTTTTTATGTTTTAAGTGCCAAATTTAGAGATGTGAGTAGTGATTTTTAGAAGTTGTCTTAAGAATCAAAACTTCACTCAATTCTTTGTCATTTCTAGTCCATTAGAACTGGTGTAGATAGTTATAGGTTTGTAAAACAGAATGCACATTTGCATCCTTATCTATTTCACCCTATTCTACTGTAACTTTAGGTGCTCAATATATACTCAAATTTGATTGTCATCTTATTTTCAATTTGTGACTTCATTTTTATCTATTTTTTATGTTTTACAAGTTTTCTAGATAGTTATTTGACAATAAAACAGACCCAAAGAAATAATGAATGATCAAACTATATATGACTATGACAAGGCCTTTCCAGTCAGAATACACAACCTATGTTTGGTACATTGTACTTTTAAATTACAACAGATTAATTAAGATTTATAGTACTGCTCAATTACATTAAACACAAGACAAATACCCTTTTGTAATTATCAATGAAAACAAAAAAGATTAAGGGAAAAGAACAGATTTTGTTGAACTAAAACAAAGTTTCAATATCCCTGCTTGGTTCAGATGTTGTGATTTGATGCAATCACCTAAATGTGGAAGAAAGAGTTTCTGTTTTAGGAAGTTATATCCACCAACAAACTGTTTCTGATAGCATCCAACTGAAAACCAACTTTTCTAAATGTTCTAAGGTTGTCCCTTTTTATCATGACCCAAGAATGGTGCACCCACCCACCTGAATTTTCCTACTTCCTACATCTCTAATTCTATTTTAACTTAGAAATATCATATGGGTGTCTCTTTCATTCTTATTTTCATTGATGTACATTTTAATTAACTAAGAGTAAAAATAAGCTTCTGAGTGAAAGGAAGTTTGAATGCACTATATTGAGTGCAACTTACTTATTATAAGGTTATGGGTATTAGGTATAGGACAGAGATATCAGTGTCCATGTAGGTCAGACTTACCTTCTATAGGTCTATACATTGACCTTGACAGGAATATAACACCTTTATAATTTAAATCAATATATATATATATATATGCCTCCAATTTTGGCCTTAAATTACGTGTATGATAATGTTTGTTACTGAAAATTTAGGACTGTTCCAACCCTTTACCTTTAATACTAAACAAAGAAAAAAATTGACAATAATAACATTAATGATATGGCCAATTTATACACCAAAGAGTGACATCTAACAACCCAAATATGACAAAAGGAACTGTTCCATTAAAATAAGGAACTCTCACTGTTGTGTAAGATTTGAAGTTAACAGTAAGTAGTGAAATTTATCACTGCCATATATTAAAATAATCAACTCCCAATGTTGTTCCAGGAACTTCTTCTCCAAACATTATTTTACACATCTTAGGAACTTTAAATTGAATTATATACCATGTTGGACAGCACAAAAATGGCGCTATTGTTTCTTATGCAAAATTGAGCTCATTTGCATGTGTTACTTAAACAAGGAACACATCCTAAAATATTTGACAGTCTTAGTCCACCGATTCAATTACTAGATTACTTAGGACCTCTTTTCATTCCATTCCAAGGTGGAGTTATCAAACTAACAAAAAAAGTAAAAATAACCCTTTATAATTAAACATTTTCTATTAAATTATTAGTTTGATACAAAATATAATAAACAATATATTAAACAATATTATATAAAATAAAAGATAAAGCCTTTCTGTCAACTACTTATGATAATACTTATAAAGAATGATGTTGAACTGGGACTTTACTCTTAATTGGACAGCACCTAACCCTACAATAAATGCATACACTTTCTGCATTATTTTTTCTTTTATCTATATTGCATTATTAATCATTTTATTTAACATTTTTCTCTCTTCATTTTGCCGTGCCCCTCCTTTTTTCATACCTTTATTACATTTTTCCATAATAACACAATCAACATCCATCTTGTTTAAACCTGTTAAACTCAACCATCAAGATTCAACTTACTCCTTCTCAATTGTATGCAACACCTACAACTTTCAACACGTGTTGTTCATTGCTCCAGCCAAGTAAAAGGAACAAATAAATAAGCATATATGTAATATCTCCCATTCACAATAGTTTGAAATCAGATTTCAGCTCTCACCTTCTACACACCTACACTACCTCACACCAATGTCAGGTAACATGCACCAAACATTATTAGTGTCATCAAGTGGCAAGCGACATAATGTCAACAAACCACTACTGTTAGCAGTAGCCTTTTGTCATAGACACTGATTTGGTCGAAAATTTTCATCCGACAACATTGAACTGATCAAAGTTTGAAGCCTTTTAGTAAAGCTCTCAATGCCTACTCATATTCAAATGTGATTAAAATAAGACAAAAGAACAGTAACCCTGTAGCCACGGCAGACCTATTACACAAAACCAGTAGCAATTCCAATGTAAGATACATTCACATCATATTTGAAGAAAGTTGATAATGGCTATTTGTTATCAGCTTTCATAATCAAGTGATATTAGCTTGCTTTAGTTTTAAAATGGTTATTTCTAAAAAATGCATTACCAATCAAAATGACAACTTTGAACAATATTTTCAATAACAAATCATATTGCACAAACTAATTCAGAGCATGCATTGAACAAAGTCAGAACGAATTCTTCGTAGCAGCTATATTTCATCAATCAAAATGACAACTTACCTCGACGGTAGCCCCTTCAATAGCCTCTACAGCGGTAGTGGAAGACCTTGTCACACAGCGACACTCCCCTGCTTACGCTGCCTCGTCTACGCCCCCTCGTCAAATATCCTCCCTCGACAATGGTAGCCTTCAACTCAATCACCCACCACCTTCCTCAGCTCAGAACACTGGAAAACGCGAAAAATTAAAAGAGCTTCCTCCAGCATAATCGAAAATAGTAACAGTAAAAGAATATGAGATGGGAGAATGGGAGACCTCACCTATAATGGAGGAGTGGGGAAGAAGCGTAACGCCAACGACAACACCTCCTAACACGAGCTGGACAGGCAACGACAATGGTGGTTTCAGATTGTGAACGATTGAGGGAGATACAGATTAGGGCAACGGAGAGCGGACAGTGGAAGGTAGGGACGGGAGCCAAATTTTTGAGGTGGACGAAGTTTAAACATATTAATCCTCACAAATATTTGAACCTCGACTTATTTGAAAAGGAGGGATTTCACTTCCAAGAATGGATTGAAACTCAAGGTCTCTCTACACTTGTCCAGATGAAGGGTGATTGGCACCCTGACTTAGTAAGGGTCTTCTACAACAATATGAGAAACATAGATGGTGTCCTTCTTGCTTGAGTAAAAGGAGTAAATGTTCACATTGACAATGATGTCTGGTTTCAACTTGCTGGATTAAAAGCTGAAGGGTTATTCTCTCTCTTACGGTACTCCGAAACAAACAAATGGCTGAAGAAAAAGGACGTGTACAGTAACTGGTTAAGGTTTCCTGGGAGATACACAATTGAAAGGTTATATGTTCATGAGGGACTGAATAAAGAAGAAAAGATAACAGTACACATTCTTGCTTGGGTGATTTTACCTGTAGGCCTATACAAGTACAAGACAAAATGATAACTGAAGATGTTTTTCTGTTGTATGCCATCAAGAATGATGTTCCTACCAATTGGGTGGAAGTAATAAAAGATCATATGATTGATTCAGGAACCAAACATACACGACATCTACCATATGTTATGTTTATCAGCAAAATCCTGACCCTTCAAGGTGTGGATGTTAGTGGTGAAAAGAAATGCTCTTGTAACTACTCAAATGTGATAAATCGAAACACCTTGACTTCCATTGGCCTTGTGAAGACCACAAAGGGATGGTGCTTCAAGGATGAAGAAAATATGGTTCAAAGTTCTAGAAGCACACTTGCACTAAATGAAGACCACCCAACTTCGTCCCTGAAACCAATTTTGAAAGATTTGTTGTTGAAAAACTCAGGAGACTCGAACAGAAGATTGATGCTCTTCATGAGAAAAAGAATAAAAATGATTCTCCAACTGAAGATTCAAGTGAAGAATCTAGTGAGGAGGATTCAATGGAAATATTCACTAGTACAAAAACAACGTATAATGTCACGCGGTCAACGTCGAAGTACTCAATATTCAACGTTAAAAATGACCGAAGGCATTTTTGTAAATAAATTGAACCGCCTCACGTCTTTTCCTAAAATAGTGCGCTGTCTAAAATGTATTAACGTCAAACAAGGAGCATATTGACGTAATCTAAAATGTATTCACGTCAAATAAGGCATAGAATGACGTCAAACAATGACCTTAGAATCACATAACGTCAACTGAAGAAACATCTGAAGTGTAATTTAAAATAAAAAAATAAAGAAATAGTGGTTTGCTTCCAACTGTATTACTCCTACCCACATTTGATGTCAACCATGACAAATATTCGACGTTTTATATTCCAGCATGAAGCCAAAGAGAGAATCCCTTTTTTATTCTTTATTTCTTTTTTCTTATAAACCAAACAGTACGTCAACTTTTTATGGTGACGTTTAAAACAATATCGAACGTCGAACAAGTTGGGGTTGGACGTGGTGGTCGTAATCGCATAACATCATTAAGGAAGCAACTGACGTCCAATACAAAATTAAAAAATACTAAATAATGATTTAATTAATATGACGTCAACCGTAACAAAAGAACGATGTTGTATATTACAGGTAGCAGTTATTTGTTTATTTTTAATTTATATCATCCCATAAAATGTCAGTTTTATACTAGCTTAGAGGTTTTGTTATTTAGTTCCTTTTTTATTAATTTTTCTTTTTCCTTTAAACCAACCACAGAACGTCGAATTCTTCTACGTGTTGGACGTTGTATTTTCCATAAATTATGTTTTTAATTTTTTCTTCTAAACCAAACGAAAAAACGTCCTTCTACTCGTGGCTTAGACGTTTTATTAAGCGGATATGAAGTCAAATTATGTGGGGATTTGGCTTTGACGTGTCGTACTCGCATATAACGTTAAAGTTTAACGTCCCATAACAGAACAGACAACCACTCCAATGCCTTTCACGTCGAAGACCCCTATAGTTAGACGTTCTGTGGGAATTTAAAAGGGAAAAAGAAAAATAAGAGCGACCTTTTGCCTTCGGATAACGAATAATACGTCAGATGCCCAAGGAATCGGACGTTTATTATTGGATTAAAAGAAAAAAGAATTAAACCAAAAAGACACTTTGGAAGTCTGAAGACATTGACATCAACCTCTTCGTTTCTAGCAGCAAACTACATTTTTCCATATATCATTTAAGTAGACTGTCTTTTATTATTGAAGCCCATATCAGACCTTTCCCAACAATAATTATTATTGAAGCCACAGGTCACCCCACATCAGGCCTTTCCCAATAGTCATTCTTTTTTTCTATAAATACAATCTCGGAGCCTTAGATAACCTGTACATATCCATTTATAAAATTTCTGCTATGAACTCCATCTGTTAATTTTTTTCTTTGTGTTTTCTGTTATCTCCTTCAAGGACACAAAAAAGCTTGAAGGAGTATAGAAAACCAAAGGAAAAGGTTGATAGATTTGGATTTCGTATCCTTTCAAAACACTACTCCTCCTTCAGTAAACTACAGAACTTCCGTAAACAAATTCATGTTAACTTTTTCCATTGGTTTGTTGTCAATTCCTCTAATAAACGAAGAAATTTCTTTGTTAACGATGAAGGCATGACAGCAAACCAGAGGAAAATGTTAACACTTATGAATTTAAAACTGACTCTATTCAAAAAAATCCTTCTACATTTTAACAAAGAAAAAGGTTGAAAGATTTGGATTTTGCAACCTTTTAAAACGCTACAACCTTCATTCACAAAAATCCTTCTACATTTTAACAATCTTGCGGATCTTTTCGTGGTCTGATTTTCATTTTTTTCGTATGTTTAGTGTTATTATATTTTTCCTTTGTTTCGTTTCCATTTATAAACGTAATAATGTCAATATTGGACGTTTATCTCTTCGTTTTAACGTAGCATTTATTATGCCCTGCCAATGCTTTTTTTTCCATATACCTGTACGTCTAGTGGTGTCAGTATAGGACGTGGATCTCTTCATTTCTATCACAACATTTATCAAGCCCAACAAACTGAGTTTTCCCATATAAAGTTGGACGTTCTATTTGAATTTAAAAAGGATAAATAAAAAAAGGGAGAGACCTTTGGGTTTTGGTTAACGAATAATACGTCACATGCCCGAGAAATTGGACGTTTATTGTTGGTTTAAAGGAAAAAGAAATAAAAAGGGAGTAATGTGCCTGACAATAATACGTCGAAGTCTGAAGAATGACGTTAACCTCTTCGTTTCTTAACTTTTGTATTAATATTACGTCGAATAGCTTTACTAATCGACGTACTATTGATGTTCTAAAAGAATAAAAAAACAAAAAGAGTGCAAGGGTATATTCAATGTAATGATGTAACATTAAAAATTTCAATTACAATCATATAAGTGATTTAGTCATATGCGGTTAAAGTTGAACTCTGACAATATAAGGATTGTCTTGATGGGCGATGAATTTCTAAGGGGTACAACGTTTTATTATGCGGTTGACAATTTTTTAATGTAGTTTCTTGTTCAAGTAAAAGATATAGGACGTCGAATAGAAATCGAATTGGACGACATACTTTAACAGGGAAATTAAAAGTTAATAAACTTCAAGGTTTAAAAATGAATACTTTTGGAGACAAATAAATCGTCATATACTTTGATTTAATCTATCATGTATCATTGTCAATAACAAAATTCTTAAAACCCTTCCTGTAAATGTCTAAATCCTGTTCTCAGATGGCTTCTTCATCTTCACGGCGTGGAAAAAAGGCTGCACACCTTCTAAGAAATGCTAGTCCAAATGGGTGGATCAGTGATGACGAAGAACGATACAAATTTGGATGTTATAGAAAACTCTTCAAGGTGGTCCCTCACAAGTTCTTGGATGTGGAATTATTCAGAAGGGAGGGGTTTATCTTTCAAGAATGGCTTATAGATGTTGGTCTTCTAAAATTTGTAGAAATGACCGGTGATTACTATCCTGACCTGGTACAGGTCTTTTACCACAATCTGAAGGTTGTCGATGGTGTTATATGCTCTCGGGTGAAAGGTGTCGATATTAAAATTGATGATGAGATATGGCTATCTTTTACTAGTCTCAAAGTAGAAGGCTTCATGTCTCATGAAAGAAATTCTGAACTCAACCAATGGACCAACAAGAAGAAAATTTATAAGGAATATCTGAGAAGTCCAACAAGGCTAAAGGTATACAAGCCGTATCTACTTGATGGTTTGAAAATGGAAGAAAAAATGTGTGCTTTTGTACTTACTTGGGTAATACTACCTGGAAGATGTTTACGTGATCGTCTAACTACTGCAGATTTATTTTTGGTTCATGCCATAAAAACTCGGATACCAACCAACTGGGTTGTTGTTATGAGTGAGCACATGATTGAAATTGCTAGTAGTCATGGACATATTCTGCCATATGGTGTTTTTATCAACCGTGTATTGAAGCATCATCAAGTTGATCTTACTGGTGAAAAAAAAATTTGGTGCACCGAATCAAATGAAATAGGAAAAGTGACATTGAGACATAGCGGTCTAAAGAAAACACAGGATGTTGACGAAACTCCTTCTACCTTCACTCCATAGACCGAGTTTGAAAGATTTGTTGTGGATCAATTTCGAAGGCTTTCAACAAGAATTTCAAAAGTTGAAAAATCTCTGATCATGATTCACAAGAAATCAGATGAAGACAATGCTCTCATAACTACCTCAGCAAGTGAATCTGATGATGAAGACAACACAACAGAAGATGAGTCTATGGAGACATCTGACTCAGATTAGGAAGAAGAGTCCATTTTAGTTTATTTTTCTGAAATTAATGTAATATTTTAATATATTTTAGTATATTTTGTATGTTTGAACTCTGTTTGAAATTTTAATATATACTTTTCATGGTTATATTTTCATATTTTTCTTTGTTTAATGTTATTATGATTCTTTTTTAAATGAATTCAAGTTTTTTTACGTTGATTCTTAAGACCGTCGACGTTTTAAAAGATTTGGATTTCGTTTGAAGTAATACAATTTCATTCATATTCATAGTGATTACAATCAGATTAGAAGCAAAACAGACACAGAACAGAAACACAAAACCGACTCCATACTAAAATTCTAAGCGTCTATTCTCATTTAGAATATTTCCATTGAATCCTCCTCACTAGACTCTTCAGTTGGAGAATCATTTTTATTCTTTTTCTCATGCAGAGCGTCTATCTTCTGTTCAAGTCTCCTGAGTTTTTCAACAACAAAGCTTTCAAAATTGGTTTCAGGGACGAAGTTGGTGCGGTCTTCATTTAGTGCAGGCGTCCTTCCAGAACTTTGAACCATATTCTCTTCATCATTGAAGCATCATCCCTTTGTGGTCTTCACAAGGCCAATGGAATTCAAGGTGTTTCGATTTATCACATTTGAGCAGTTACAAGAGCATTTCTTTTCACCACTAACATCCACACCTTGAAGGGTCAGGATTTTGCTGATAAACACAGCATATGGTAGATGTCGTGCATGTTTGGTTCCTGCATCAATAATATGATCTTTTATTACTTCCACCCAATTGGTAGGAACATCATTCTTGATGGCATACAGCAGAAAAATATCTTTAGTTGTCATTCTGTCTTGTATAGGTCTAGCAGGTAAAATCACCCAGGCAAGAATGTGTGTTGTTATCTTTTCTTCTTTATTCAGTCCATCATGCACATATAATCTTTCAATTGTGTATCTCCTAGGAAACCTTAACCAGTTACTGTACACGTCCTTTTTCTTCAGCCATCTGTTTGTTTCTAAGTACCGTAAGTGAGAGAATAACCCTTGGGCTTTTAATCCTGCAAGTTGAAACCAGACATCATTGTCAATGTGAACATTTACTCCTTTTACTCGAGAATGAAGGACACCATCTATGTTTCTCATATTGTTGTAGAAGACCCTTACTAAGTCAGGTTACTAATCACCCTTCATCTGGACAAGTGTAGAGAGACCTTGAGTTTCAATCCATTCCTAGAAGTGAAATCCCTCCTTTTCAAATAAGTCGAGGTTCAGATATTTGTGAGGAACAATATGTTTAAACTTCGTCCACCTCCAAAACTCTAGACGACTCTCCTCATCACTGATCCACCTGGAGATATCAGCATTTCTTGCAGCCACAACAACCTTTCCTCTGTCTGTTGAAGGATGTGATGAAGAAGCCCTTTGAATTTGGATACCAGATAATTTTCCTCAGTATTAGGGTTTACCAATATAGAAACAACACAGTGTACATAAGATTTTCAAATTCAGTGTATATAAGGGTATGCAACGTCACACGTTCAACGTCAATAAAATAACAGGCAACGTAAACAATAACCAGGGGCATTGTTGTAAATAAATTCAGTGAAAAAGTAAAAAAAATCTTTGCTGCATCTGACGAAAAAAACGTCGAAGATTTACAAAGCTTGGACGTTAAAGTGAGAGTTTAATAGGAAAAAGAAAAAGTAATAAAAAATGGAGCGAATTTTGGCTTTTGGATGAAGATTAAAACGTCATATATACCAGCTGAATTTAACGTAACATTCTTTTCACACAATTAATGGTCCCAACTACTTCAATGCCCTTCACGTCTATAAATAAGTAGACCATTTGAAAACTTATCCTACGTAACTTCGGTAATCAAATTCATGTTAACTTCTTTCAACGGTTTAGTTCTTTTCCTTCACTAAACGAAGACATTTCTCTGTTAACCATGAAGCCAAAGGGCTAAAACAGTGGAAAATGTTAACACTTATGAATTTCAAGTAGACCCTTTGAAAACCTATCCTACATAACTTCTGTAATCAAATTCATGTTAACTTTTTTCAACTGTTTCAGTTCTTTTCCTTCACTAAACGAAGACATTTTTTTTGTTAACCATGAAGGCAAAGGGCTAAAACAGTGAAAAATGTTAACACTTATGAAGTTCAAGTAGACCCTTTTAAAACCTATCCTACATAACTTCGATAATCAAATTCATGTTAACTTTTTTCTTGTGTTTTTCTTCTTTTCCTTTACTAAACGAAGACATTTCTTTGTTAACCATGAAAGCATGAGGGAAAACACAGAAAAAGTTAACACTTATGAATTTCAAGTAGACCCTTTCAAAACCTATCCTACATTACTTTCGCAATCAAATTCAAGTTATCTTTTTCCTTTGTTTTTTTTTTACTTCCTGGTTTTGGTTGTAATTTCTTCCATCATCTTTGGTCTTCATTTTAGATTAAGTGTTTTGTAAGAGGAGATTTCCTTTTGAAATCCTCTAAGTTATAGGACGTCGGTGATCCCAAATAGTAGACGTCAATACCTAGGCCTTTGCGTCTTAGCACCCAATATTCGACGTCAACTTCATAAATTTAAATTGCCTCGGAGTTGTTTCCACCATAGGAACTCAAATATCTCTGAAATCTAATGGTAGAAGACAACTCCAAGACAATTTAAAAAACGATTCATACATTGTTGAATGATGAAGTTGAACATCTTCTTTATATAATTATTTTAGATAATAAAATTGTTTGAGCATTAAACATATTGTGAACCATTATTCTTTTTGCTAAACGTTTCCCTTTCAGTAAGATAACTTAATCATTTCTGTACTCTAAAAAGCATTTTCACTAGTGCAAAATAGATTTTTTATAGCTACTTTTTATACTTGTTCAAATTTACCAGGTATAGAAAATGATGCGATGACATTATTGTAAATAAGATAAGTTTTTTTACACCGGTTGTACTTAGATTAGGTATAAAAAAGTAAAAAACATGTTTTAAACCGGTTCAACTTATAACCGGTACAGAAATAATTTAAAGATTTTAAATTATTTCTGTACCTAATAAAAGCTAAAACCCGTACAGGAATAACTTTAAAAAAAATTTCTATATGATAAATGCTAAAATCGGTATAGAAGTTTGGAAAGAAAATTACACTTCGACAATTAGACAGAAAAACCAAATTCTTTCCTCTTCCCACTCTGCCTCCTCCATAAGCCGTTAATCTCATTCCTTCCGCTCCAACCGCCACCAATTCCCGTTCTCATTCTCTGATCGTCACCAAGTCACCAATGAAGCGCTCAATGTTATGATTTCTAGGGCTCCGGCTTCTGGAAAAGTACGGTTTGATCATCCCCCATTCTACTCACTTTGTTTTCTTCTTCTCCCTCAACGAAGAACCTTCTTCTTCTCCCTCAACGAAGAACCTTCTTCTCTTTTGGCCTCTCATAATTTGTTGACAAAACATTGGTGTTTGTTGACGAAGTGTTTGTGTTCGGCCTTCTCTTTCGGTTTTCTCGTTCTTCCTTCTCGTTCAACCTTCTCGGTGTGGTTCGGTGCATTGAGGTCACGAAGTTCGTTGTTGTGGTTGCTTAAGGTGACGCGTTCAACAGTCCCTTCATTTGGTAAGTAATCCTTCTCTTCCTTCATTCCCTAGTAATCCCTAAAATCTTAAACCACAGGAACCCTAATCTGCGTTTTGGTTTTAATTGGGACATTTGTGGTTCGGCAAGCTGTGTTTCATTCTTTCCAAAGTTCGATTGAGGCATTGTGTTGTGGTTTAAGAAGGTTGGAAGTTGTATTAAGTATACTCCTACCTCCTGCTCTGTTGAGGTTGCCAAGATCATTGCGACACTTGTTGAAGAGCTGGACAATCTAGAGGCTAAAATTGGAATTGCCTCTCGAGTTTCCACGTTTCTCTGGCTGTACTCTTTTATTCAAGGGTCTGAACCAACTCTAAAATTCTTGTTGTGTGTGTGAATGTGTTTTTGTTTTATTTGTGTAGGTTTGATTGTGTTTCGCTCTTTGTGTAGATTTAAGCCTGGTACTGTGGTTGTCACTTCTGAACTTCTAAAATGTTTTCTGTTGAAATTAACCATTTCACCATATTTATTTTGAGCCATCTTATTTTATTATCCTGTAAGCCATGCTTCTTGGTAAAATAGTTTTCTAAACAAATGTGTTGGACTTGCTTATATTGGTGGAAGCAGTTTCAGTTGTAAATTTTTCCCTAATAGCTACATAACTTTGTCAGATTTTGGTGTGACTCATGAACCATGATGTGCCCATCACTGCATCTTCATGAACCAGGAAATTATTAAAATGCTACTGGAAATATAAAATAATTGGGTTACTCTTTCATTCCATCGAATGGGGCCAGAGTTAGCCATTCCTCCTTTTGTTGTCTTTTCTTTTCATTATTCATTGAAAGCATGGACCAAAGTCGATTTCTCGCATCCTTGCTGTCAAGTCTGTCCGTTTACTCTTGGTGTACTAATGGTTCCTTAAAGTTATAAAATAAAGTTGGACCAGACTTTCACAGTGGTAAATGGTAGATAGTTGAAGATAAGAAATTAAGAATAGGACGGTAAAAATCCAGAATGGCGCAGGGTTAGTGTGAAATCATCCCCACCTGGAAGATGGGGCCACACACTCTCATGTTTAAATGGTTCTTGGTTGGTGGTTTTTGGAGGCTGTGGTAGGCAAGGACTGCTCAATGATGTGTTTGTGCTTGATTTGGATGCTCAACAGCCAACATGGAGGGAAGTCTGTGGTGGAACCCCACCTCTTCCCAGATCATGGCATAGTTCATGCACAATTGAAGGGTCAAAATTGGTGGTCTTCGGCGGGTGCACGGATGCAGGTGTACTTAGTTTTGTTTAGCAGTTTGGTTTTGTATATGAACTATATCATATGATTGTTGTATGACATGACGTGTGTATTACCATTGTTTTTTGAATGATGTATGATGCCATCTGGCTCCTCTACCCTCTGTGACTATGACCTACTAGGAAACAAACTTCTGTACATCATAGAGTTCTTGCCTCTTGTATCATCCCTCCTTTTTCTTTTACTATTAGTTTTGTTAATAATTAATTCTTTTATTATTGTTTTTTATCATCAACTCTGATATAACTAATATATAACATAGGAAGGAGAAGAAAAAGGGTGGGTAGATTTCAAAAGAAATTCAAGGAAATATAAGTATGAGGATTGAACGTTAATAAATCCTTAATTAAAGAAGGTTTACCTGGGTTGTAACTAGTTATTATTAGCCTTCTTTACAAATAGAAAAGGTAAAAAAATGCTTAAAATCCATGCAGTAAAAAGTTGTATAGGCTTGAAATTTAACCATTTTAATAAATTATAACACGTGATTAGGATTACTTGCAGTTTGTTTTTTAAAAAAAACAGCAGGGCCAACGTGCTTTTTGGAATACAAGTGTATAGATTTTCGAATTATGATTTTAAAGTTTTTAGTGTAATTTACCTTTGTGTTTGTTGAAGAAGTTAGTAAAAGTGAAGAAAGTTGAGAATACAAAATTTCATGTGTTTGTTTGTTTGTGCTTTTCATATTTTTTCTTACTGGTTTTGGTTTTTTAGGGTTGTGTTGTGTGACTTACATGTAGTGTTATCTGTGTTTTTCTTACTGGTTTTGGTTTTTTAGGGTTGTGTTGTGTGACTTACATGTAGTGTTATCTGTGTTGATGAGTGAGCAGGGAAATGAATTGTGGTATGGTCCAGACAAATAGAAATACTTGGGACCCTTTTCGGCTCAGACTCCCTCTTATTTGACTGGAGAATTCCCAAGGGACTATGGATGGGACACTGCTGTATTGTCTGCTGATCCTGAAGCATTTGCCAAGAACAGGGCTCTTAAGGTCAGTCATTTTGCTTACACTGCTATGAAAACATTTCAGTTCTTCATATATAGGATCAAATTTCATAAGGTTTCATGTCAGCACAAACAAAACCATTCATCAAGTTTCTTTAACATGAAAAATATTTGTTTTTCCTGACACAACATTGTTGGCTCTAACTGGTTTTTCATCTAATCAAAGAAGCAATATCAGTAATGTTCCTTCATAAACATCTAGTTCTAGTATCCCTCCACACCATAAATTGCTCTCTGCAATAAAAGTCATCTTTCTTAAATGGCTTTTCTAATTTGCTTTAGATATAAATTCTAGTTGGAAAATGAATAAAATGTATTTTATGCATGAATATGCTCGTACTTTAATGTAGGTTCTGGACAGAGGGGAAAAGACAGAGCTTCTGGTAGACAAGACTAAAAATCTTCATCACCAGGTTAGTATGTCATATATATGCATCTACAATGGCCAAAATATAGTTACTTTATCGCACATATATACATGTATATATTTATCTACAACTTTATTTTATTCTGTTAATCATCAATTTAGCTTGATTTGGATAATCAAGTTTTGTTCTTTAAATACATTCAGTCAACGTTAAAAATGTAACTTTTCCATTAATGAAAAAACAAATTTAACTTTTAGCCAAATGTTAACAAGTTTACTCATTCTGTTATAATCATCAATGACTTTATTTTTAATTTAAAAGGTTTATAGGTTCACTCAGTCATTAAGGTTTACAAGGTTGAATTAATAAAAGAATCTGCAGAAATTTAAGAAGTTCACTATTTCATTGGCGTGAGTCATTCTGTATACATGGCTTAAGTTCACTATTGCATTATGCATGTCTTAAGTTTATTATCAATGAAAAATGTAATTATAATTTTGTAGGAATTAAAATTGAATGTTGAGATCTGTTGAAGAAAAAAACAAGCAAATTTTTATTCCAATTTTTCAATAAAATATTGATAAATTGTATGTGCATTTAAGTGATTTTTTTCAAATATCATTTTCAATTGATTTGGTTTCATAAATTAAATCAAGGTTTGCTTTATTTATAAATGAAATTATTTATGCTCAAACTTTTTAATTATATTTGTTACAGAAAATTGAGAAGGATTTTATTTTGATATTATAAAATTCGTAAGAATAAATTTTAGTACTTTTTGATAAGTTTTATGAAATAAAGTTATATTTTTAAATCTGAGACACTAAAATATTATTTTACCCTAATTTTAGAAACTAAAAACATAATTAAACTTTTTAGAATCGGTGATAAAATCTAAGATTACGTTAATCATTAAGACAGTAGATAAGAAATAAATAAAGAAAAAGAAACCAATAAACAAAAGAAAATTATATTTTTCATTACTACTATTGTAAGTTTTTTAATAATTTATTTGTAGTGTAGACATAACTGATTTTACTAAGTTGCTTAGGACTCATTTCAATGTACATTTAACTTTATAGAGTGGTTGAGGCGTATTCAAGGTTGCAGGGAAAACATATCATCTCTAGAAAGAAATTTTCATTGCACCAACTGTAAGTAGTTAATCTTTCAAACTATAAATACAATTATAAATTTTATGATACTTTATAAATTTAACTTGTAGTGCTCACGTCAACCGGGAAGCTTTGAGTGCAGATATTATGTCATGAGGCACATGCAGAAAATTATATCCGCAAATGTCGTTGACTCATGGAAATTGGTAACGTGAACATTTTATAACTAAGATCTTAAGCCATTAATATTATAACTTTACTCAAACTATTCATTGTGTAGATATTTGATGACACGTCTCCAATGGAACATGTCATAAAGGATGTTTGGGAGTAGTGGGCTACATTTCTTTTAACAATTTGTAAATGATTGGATGTTTCAATATTACATTTTGAGTTTAGGAACTATTTTATGTGTAATATGTTAAGTAAATATATTTAGGAACTTTGTTAAGTAAATATTACATTTTGATGTGTTAATGAAAACAATATTGATTATTTTACTTGTTATTGATTATTTAAACTGTATTCTGGGATTGAATCTTATGCAGGTCTGGATATGGATAGTAGTACATATAAATAAAATATTTAAAAAAAAAGATAACATTTTACACCCGTCGAAGCCACAATAGGTATAAAAAGTCTTGTTTTCTACACCTATTATAGCACCAGTAGGTATAAAAAGAAATTTTTTCTCTAACTAAATATAAGACTTTTATACCTATTATGCACAACACAGGTATAAAAACTAAAACTTTCTCAACCAATTCAATAATAGGTATAAAAAATTGTAAACTTTCTATACCCCTACTTCTATACTTGCTCAAAAATAGGTATAAAAAACTTTTTGAACAGGTATAAAAACTCATTTTGTACTAGTGTTTGTTGACTTGAATTTCAAAGGTCACCTTCATATGAACTGAGAGTTGAATGCGACACTTTGAAATTCAAGTGAGCATATTGCAATTTGAGAAACATAAATGGTTCGAAATCTAAGGAAAAGAAAACGCAAAGGATATAAAAAATATGAATATTAATATGTTCAATAGAGAAATAGGATGGCAAGGACTACACGAAATTTAAGCTATATTTATAGATGAAATGAAGACGTTCAAACATCGTTCTGTGGAAAGTAATACATCTCTTTTGATTCAAGTAAGAACTAATTGACGTCAAGCCCCTAACCAAAGACGTCAAAAACATCGTTGGAAACATGATCCCACTACTCCACAAAGTCGGACGTGCTATTGAATGATTAAAAATTAAAAAGTATAAAATATTAAAAAATAGATGATCAAAATTTAAATCATTATAAAAACAATACATCGTGTAACTATGACTAACAACTGTTGTAACATCCCAAAAATACAGTGTAAAACCATATATTAGGATAATCACATATAATCATAGTACAACTCAGTTCTTCAAAAGAGATACAATACGAATACGGTTGATGAGTCAATATTTTCTCGATTTCACTTAGCTTATTATGCTAAATTTAATCAGGGAATTGTGCTTGAATGTCCAGTATTTTCCCATTTTTGCTAATTGTGCTTAATTTGATCAGAAATTCTTATTTTAATTAATTTGAATTATCTGAGCTAATTATTTGCATCATTGATTGCAGGAAAAATTTTGGAGATACATTTTGGGACATCGTGAAGAATGCAAATAATTCAAGACTCTCCACAAAAAGAAGTGTGCAAGAAGAAGCGCACTACGGTGATATCACTCTTTGGGCTTATGAGAAAGGGGTGCTTCATTATTGAAAAGGTGGTGACGTCCAGCAATTTGCTGCCACCACGGCCTGCACACGCGCTGTCCAGCGAGGCCCATGAGCTTGGAGGGAGCGTCCGGCCTGCACAATCCTGCAAAGCGGTGACGGGCAGCAACTTGGGAGAAAAACACAAGCGGGCTTTGGACGTCCAGAGGGCTTCACGCATCCAGCAAAAGGGGGAGAGGGTTGATAACAGTTGAAAAACTGTTATTTTCATGCTTAAAATTGATACTAAAAGCAACCTTTAACACTTAGAAACTAGCTTGAAATCATGCTTTTGTTCATATTTTTAGAAATAAGAGAGCTGGTGATGGAGCCAAATTCCAGAGGAAACCAGTGGCCTTAAGCTCCCAGATCAGAGGTGTGGTAGATGTGTTGGTGTGCAGCGGAATTGATGGAGTAAATGGTGATGGAGATGTTTGAATGAAGCAAGGTAAAATGAGTGAAGCCTCTCAGCTCAGAAAGCCTTCATATAATGGAAGGAAGCTTGAGAGAAAATGAAGAATTAGCAAGCAATTTTGACTCAAGAGCAGAATGCAAGACTGGAATATATTTCTCAGCATTTGGGCATAGCTCTAAAGTACCCATACAAGGAAGAAACCCTCCTATTTATAAGTGAAGATGGGTCTCTTTTCTGAAATAAAATCCCGCCTAATTTCAAATGGTGAGCCTAACAGCAACGCCAAATCCTTCCAGCAAATCCCATGCCTTACTCCAGGTCAGCTCCTCACGTGTTTGAAGCATCTTCTCATCTAACGCTGGGCTATTTTGGGGTTTTGGCTGGGCGCATATGACTTTGGCAGCAAGCTTCTCCAACCAGGCCTTCCTTTCACGTGCCAAATGCCATGCTGGCAACTGCTCCCTCCAATTTATTTAATCCTACAAAACAAAGTAAACATGCT
>JAHCHA010013262.1:100835-111299 GCA_027742795.1 Vigna hirtella
TGCTTAATTAAGAGAAGAAGGTTTAAGATAATTCACCTTCCATAGAAACAAAATATTAAGTGATCCTTCTTCCTCTTGAACTCTCTTAGCCATGGCTCTAGTAAGAGGTCCAATGTATGTCTTAGATGGTCTTCCATCAGCTGGACAGGTTTATGCTTGATTTCAGTGTTTTTGTGCAGGTTTTAAGGTGAATTTGATGAAAGAAGTGAAGAAGGAGAGAGATGGAATCAGAAAAGACATCAAAAAGTGCAAATGGAGAAGCCGCAACTGCTGCTCAGCGGCAGTTTACCGCTGTGCGACACTCAGGAGTTCACGTCGGATCCGCTGAGGGGCAAAATGGCCGCTAAGGGGAAGAAACCAACTCACGCACTTACCGCTGAGCGGTAGTTTACCGCTGAGCGGCACTTTTATGGGCTTGGGCCTAATTTTCTGTAATTTACGAATAGTATATAAGCTTTAGGGTTTCCTAGGGTTTGTATCTTTGGCAGAAACGAAGCAAACACTCTCTCTTCCACCCCTTTGAAGGAGGATCTTGGATGCTCAGGCTACCTCTTCACCTTTCTAGGGTTTTATCTTTCATTCTTCCATTATTATTCATCTAGTTTCACCATGAATATGGTGAACTAAACCTTGTATTGTTGTTGGGGAATCAATGTAGTCTTGTGAAACTCTCATATATGGAATTTGTTTTTACATCTTATATTTAAGACCTATGCGTTCTTTCATCATTAGTTAGGGTTTTTCCTCTTTGCTCAATGCTTGCTTTGTTTAACTCATTCAATGCATGATTATTGATTTTGTCGATACGGGAACGTACGGGGAAGTCTAGATCCGGGGAATCTCTCCCAATAGTTTATTGGTTGTCGTTAAGCTCCTGCACTAAAAGAACTAATTATTAGGAATGCTAGGAATCGTATGAACTCGTAATTAGGGATAAGCCTTCTTGAAAGGTAATTTAGAGAGTGACATTAACAATGATGAAAAGAATGTTGAATTCCTAAAATATATGAGAGTGAATAAGATGAAATTGATAACCCCAACAACATACTCATCCATATATTCCATTGAAGTGTTTGTATTTTGTGATAGCCATTGATCAAAACTCATGCATAGATGTTTATTTTCTGTTTTGCATATTAAATTCCACTTATTTCGTTCTTAAGTCTTAAATAATCAACGAATCACATAACTAAACTAGGCCGTGAGTCCTTTGGGAGAACGATACTTGGTCTTACCGAGTTTATTACTTGAAACGATTCGGTCATACTTGCCCATTGTTCAACAAGTTTGTGGCGCCGTATTTCGGTGTTCATAAATTTGTCATCAAGGGTAGCGTCCAAAGAGAGAGGTCGAGCATGGATGGGGGAGAGAGTGGTGTCTCGGCCGAGGGACGTGACCCAGCCGCCACTTGTTACTTGTTTATTTTCGCTTGGCTTTTGAACACTGTTTTTGGAATGGAATGAAGAGCTGACGTTTATTCTTTTTGCTAGATTCTCATTGCATTTTTCATTTGGTTTTGTCCACGGAAGAGCAAGGAGCTGGCACATGTGGTTATTAGATGGTAAGCAGCTGTCACGTTCAGAGGGCACGAGGCACTCACCTTACGGGCTATCCTGGAGTGTGCACATTCAGTGATTCATCCTTCATTTAGAGAGCCGTGAGGTGGAGGGGAATTGATTCTTCACTTTAAAAAGTTATGTAGCGCATTGAGAGTGGGAACGCAAGGGAGGTGTCACCACTGGAGAGGAAGCAGCTCATGTCCCAGGAGGCGCATGAAGATCGAGAAAGAAGTGGTGATTTATTTTAGAAGAGCGCGAAGATTGATTTTTCTTTAATTCGGTGCAACACAGATTTCTTTCTTGCTTTCTTAGTTGTTCCGAATATTGCATTTCATTTATTAGATAAGGCATAGCTTCTTTTATTCCAGTAGTAATGATGCATTTTGTCATTTATTTATTGCATTTCCACGTGTCACACACTTTGGCATTTCGTTTATATCCGCTGCATTTGAATTGGTTCCAACCCTTTTAAATCGAAGTTTTATTAGCTTAAGTGTAGCAATTGTTTATTCCAAGATGCAATGTGTATTTTCTGATGTATCAATTTTTATTCAAGTGAGTCAAGCAAGTTTTCCTTAATTTAGTTGTGATGTTAGTTTACGTTAGTTGGGAAATTTGTGTTGGAAAAGACGTTAGAGTAGCACTTCATTTTGTTAATCTGTGATTGAAAGTATTGTAATTAAGTTAATGACCAACCGTTTTTATTCTGTGTTTACATCCGTGTTTATATTCGGGTTTTAATTTAGTTCATTTGCATTCACAAAACTCTTCACCAACCCCCCACTACGTGTTTGACCTATTACCTGAACGACATTTGGTCCT
This sequence comes from Vigna hirtella, assembly GCA_027742795.1. NCBI lineage: Eukaryota > Viridiplantae > Streptophyta > Magnoliopsida > Fabales > Fabaceae > Vigna > Vigna hirtella. The sequence goes on from JAHCHA010013262.1 coordinate 103,217, forward strand.
TGAGAGACGACCTAGGAGTCACTTCCTAGCACTATACTGCATTCTTTAATGCACATCAAATTTGATGAACCGCGACAGCCACATCAACGGCCGAACGACCTTACAAAAATAACGGGGAGTTAAAACTGCACAAATACTAACAATTCAGAACGAACAGTTTACAACACTGCCTATGCCAAACGATCAAATCAACAGTAAACGAATGACTGAAAGCTCCTACAAAAGAGTAGTCCAACAACTTGACCGAACGTCCTAAGGTTCGACCTTCACGTCCACCTCTTCAAATACTTCTTCCAACAACTCTTCTCCATCTGCTCACATCCACACGGATGATCATTGCAACAGGACAAACGACCGAACGAATGACACAGACAAGACAAAAAGTAGGGTAAGCTTATGTAATTTAATTCATTCAATACAACATATAATACACATATAAATTTGAGATAAATCAATAGATCAATCATGCAATAGCAAATCATACATTTTCAACCATAACCATACAATAATACATGCAATGACATACCACTTTACTCTAACTGTCCGGACTGTATGAATTATGTAGCTACGACGTTCGTGCACCCGTGGAAAGGTAATCTGGAAAATCATCAGATTTACCATAGTTGGAAACCCAAGCCGCCACACGAGGTTAGCCCTTCATCCCTCACTGTAGCTGGAAACCCAAGTCTACACATGAGTTTAGTCCGTAGCTGGAACCCCAAGCTATACGAAACCAAGCCTCCTACTATTCTCACCACATGCGCCACCATTCTCTACTTGAGACTCGGTGACCATTATAATGTCAGGATGAACGACAGCTTAGTCTGACCATATTCATACTTTACCGTTTCAATATTCATTCATGAGATATTCCTCCCCGGAATACTCTTTCATATTCATACTCATTTCATCTACATCATATTCCATCATCTTTCATTTTCAAAACCTCAAACTGAACCAATTTGAATACAGATTCCATAGGATACCAAATAACGAATGTTAATCTTCAACATAGACAAGACCGAATACTTAGAGTGAGACCGAAAGGTCTTCATCTCACAGACCGATCAGAAATGAAGAAGAGATACTATCTAGGTTAGGAAAGAAACCGAATAGAATAATATGTTTCAGAGACTATCAGAACCGAACGCTATAAATACTTAGCTTATTTATGAGTTTATCATCAAGGATAACGAGTGCTAGTCGAAGACCGAGCACTGTAGAGACCGAACGCTATTGGTATTGGCTGAATGCTCTTATTTTAAAATTAGATTATGGAATCAAGGTCGAGCTCTTGGTTTAAGACCGAACAACACTTAGTATGAGCGCTTGGTGTAAGACCGAGCACTACTTAGTACGAGCGCTTGGTGTAAGACCGAGCACTACTAAACTTATAGAATAAAGGTTTGATAAATATAATAAGAATACAATTTAACTAGTTCTCAACGAAGAACGAATATACAAACACTTATATGTATATTTAGGTAATATAGAATACCATTTTAATTTTACAACTGATTACCAAGGAACGACTACCCTTGGCCCAACACTTCTGTACAAATATTACAAAACGAAGACGCTCGTCCTCAACTAGAATTCTCTCCAAATGAAATAATCCCGCTCCAACTGGTTTCACAAGAAAACCGCACTATATCGAACGAGCACTGGTCTAATACTAAACACTTATGAAGAACGAACGCTACTGAAAACGAACGCTTGGTCCAAAACCGATTACTCAAGTATAAACTAATGGTCAATACTGACTCTCGATCATAGTTTACATAATACAGCAGAGTATTACAGAATGACTCTCAGACAACATCCCTACCCATTTCATGGCTTTCATTAATCATCAATACTTTTAAATAACATACAATATTTCATCATTAACCAAATCATCGAACACAATATCATTCCAGTTTCTCATCTTTTGGATTCATATACTTATACAGCCAACAATGAAGTAACAACCATATTTCATATTCATTCAGCAATCAACGAAAATACATCCATTCAAAACATGAATCTTAATCAAATTATATAAGCTTCCCTTACCTCTAATTGTTACCGAACGTTCAACAATGCCGAAATATAGCTGCTCACTACTGAAATCTTAGAGTTCGACGATCACACTTTATAAACTAAACCAAATAGGAAAACCAGAAATACTCAGAATAAAGTGACCCCTTCATGCAACCAAAAATCTGGGTTTGCATGTGTAAGAAGAACGAACGTTCTAAAGAGAAAGTAACTCACCGGTTGAGAACCAAAAACTGATCGGTTCAAACGGACGCCCTCGACGCCGGGATAGTAGAAATGGTGCCTGAGTGGTGATCGGAGAAGAGAAAATGAGTGTTTCTTAGAGAGAAGATGAAGAAATCTAGAGAGAAGGAGGAGAAAATGAAATTTCAGAACTTTGGGGAAGAAGAGTGCATGCAGAAGTGGAGTGAATTTCTGAAAACTTAGAGTTTTACTCCTACTGTCAAAACCGAACGGCCACTCAGCTGCGCACACCTGCCTTCCATTTTCTGATTTCCAGATCCCCTTTGCTTGACACTTGGCTTCTACTACTAGGGGTTTTGAGTGGATTTTAATGGGTTCTGACATTCCCCCTAACTACATAAATTTTCGTCCTCGAAAATTAAGACGAGGATACAAATTCTCTCATGGCATCTTCCACTTCCCATGTAGAGTCACTTGTATTCATGTCCCAGACTACTCTCACTAATCTGATGGCTTTTCTTTTGAGTTGTTTGGTTCGGCTATCCTCAATGCGTACAGGTTGCATCTCCTCCGATAACTGAACAAGTCTTCAACTGGTTGCCCAACTTACTCTTCAATGATTGCTCAGAACTGAGAGGTGATTTCGATCGATTCTACCGAACGGTTCACTTTCTACTCCCAACTAAGGCCCCTAATAACGTTCGTATCCTCAATTATAATATTAACTCCTTGAAACTCTCAACTAAACCCTTCTCTCAGTTTATCTCTGCCTACACGAGCCCTAGTATTTGCACTTTACTCATCTCGTAATTCCCACTTCAAACAATTCTACACACAATTCTCTTTATCCTTAACACTCCTAGCAATGCTCTCAGATGTTCTACTCCGATTCATCCTTCTTGTATGCCAGAAAAACACGCGTACTCCATAATGAAATGTTCAATTTGAATAAACTGATTCTTGAGATCCATCCACTCTGCTAATGCTACTCTGTAAGAAGTTACTAATGCTAATCTAAGACATGGCATTAATGCAAAAGAGACTCAACTTTACTCTGAGGAGATAACCTTGGCGCCTCTTCAGGATGACTCAACAATCCAAACGTTTACTATTACCATTCGGCTATCCTCTTGCTACCGAACGGTCCAACTCAATAGATACCAAACGTCTACACATCATTCACGTGAAGTATCTCCTAAGTTAGTCAATTCCAAAAAAATAACACTCTCACTAACATAATAATAAACATCATCTCACATGTTAGATATCCAAACTAACCCAATTGCTGATGTTTACACTACCAGATCAAACAACGTCCTTCTCACACAAAAATTAAAACAATGCACAGCTTTAACCAAAAAGCAAACAAATAATATTACCTGCACCGATCGTTTCTTCATAGAACAAAACATACACTCTTCTTGTAGCCTAAGGTTTGATACCTCTGTTCCGTTGAAACCTTCCTACCGAGCGGTTTTGAGTAAATGTGCCTTATTCAAAGGACAGTCTTCTACCAAATGACCTTCACTCCAGCACCTATAACATCTCTTATTCCCTCTTAATTGAGGACACACTGACTTCAAATGAGGCCCTCCACAGTTATAGCAACTTATTGACCTTTGCTGCCCACATTGACCACAAGCACCAGATGACTTTGCAGAAGAACCTTGAGATCCAGAAGGAAAATAAGAAGGCCGAGAATAAGGAGTTATTCTGGAATCTGAATTACTTCTAGATACGTTCGATTCATCCACTCTTCTTTGCTGACTGTCCACTTTGTGCTTCGTCTTTTCAAATACTCTCGCTCTATCAATCAAAACTGGTAACTCCTGAATACACAAACACTTGATCCACAATTTAATGTCGCTCCTCAACCCGTTCTCAAACTTTCTGCACCGCCATTCTTTATTTGTTTCCAACGTATAAAAACTTAGAAGATGCTTAAACCGATCGGCATACTCAGATACAGTCATACTTCCTTGAACCAATTCCAGAAACTCCTCTTCCTTTGCAAACCGAACGCTATTAGGAAAGTACTCAGCGTAAAACTTTTGCTTGAATACTTTCCAGGAAATAAGCGTATCGTTTCCTGCCAACAACATCCTTATGTTACTTCACCAATGACTTGCTTCCCCAATCAGCAAATACTCTAAATAAGCCAGCCTGTTCTCGTCCGAACACTTCTTGACATGAAAAATTCTATGCACATCACTGAGCCACTAGTCAGCTTCATCTGGACTGCACTTCCCACTAAATTTTGCCGGATGATGTTGTAGAAAACTTTCTATGCTCCACTCTTGTTGGTGAATAGAAGAAGTAGACGACCCAACTGTAGTCCTATCCTTCAACATCAAATCCACATACTGTTGCTGAGATGTCTCTGTTGAAATCCGAGCGGTCTCCAATTATTGAAGAGCCACCAATTTCTGCTGAACTAACGCGACGTTCTGTCGCTGCATATCCGTGATTATTGATTCCATTATTGTCGTGGAGTTAGGTACATCTATATTAATAGGTCAGGAAGGAGGAGACCTAGATGCCATCTACTGAAAATACAGGGAGAAATACCCATCAGTCTAACTCAAGGACACTATTTAAACCGAACACTGACTATAGCCAAAAGCCAAATCAGCATAGTGATGACAACTTTATGAACACCGAAAAACGGCGCCACAAACTTGTTTAACCCTCGGCAAGTGTGACCGAATCGTATCAAGTAATAAAACTAGGTAAGACCAAGTATCGTTTTCCCAAAGGACTCATGGCCTAGTTAGTTATCTGATTTGTTGATTATTTAAGACTTGTGAACAATTGATTGTAAGTTTTTAATGCAAAAGACAATAATTAAACATGTATGCATGAGTTTGATCAATGGCAAAAAGAGTAAAACAAACACGTAATGAATTATATGGATGAGTATGTTGTTAGGGTTATCAATTTCATCTTATCCACTCTCATATACCTTAGGAATTCATCATTCTTTTCATCAATGTTAATGCCACTCTCTAAATCACCTTGCAAGAAGGCCTATCCTTAATTACGAGTTCATACAATTCCTAGCATCCCTAATAATTAATTCCGAAGTGCAGAAGCTTAACGGCAACCAACCCTCATATTCCTATGCCTAGGCAATATGATATTGGGAGAAATTCCCCGGATCTAGATTTCCCCGTACGTTCCCATATCGAAAAAATCAATAATCATGACATTGAATGAGATAAACTATGCATGCTTTGAGCAAAGAGGAAAAACCCTAACTAATGATGAAAGAAAGCATGTATCTCAAATAAGATGTTTAAACACTAATTCCATATATGAGAGTTTCACAAGACTACATTGATTCCCCAACAACAATACAAGGTTTAGTTCACCATATTCATGGTGAAACTAGATGAACAATAATGAAAGAATGAAAGATAGAACCCTAGAAAGATGAGAAGGTAGCCTTATCATCCAAGATCTTCCTCCAAGGGGTGGAAAAGTGTGTGTTTTCTTCGTCTCCAGCCAAAGATACAAACCCTAGGAAGACCTAAAGCTTATATACTGTTCGTAATAATACAGAAAATTAGGACCAAGCCCAAAATAGTGCCGCTTAACGGTAAACTACCGCTCAACGGTAAGTGCGTGAGTTGGTTCTTCCCCTCAGCGGCATTTTCACCCCTCAGCGGATCCAACGTGAGTTCCTGAGTGCCGCTCAGCGGTAAACTGCCGCTGAGCGGTAGTTGCGACTTCTCCTTTTGCACTTTTTGAGTTCTTTTCTAATTCCATTTCTATCCTTCTTCACTTCTTTTACCAAATTCACCTTAAAACCTGCATAAAACACTGAAATCAAGCATAAACCTGTCCAGCTCTCTTATTTCTAAAAATATGACCAAAAGCATGATTTCAAGCTAGTTTCTAAGTGTTAAAGGTTGCTTTTAGTATCAATTTTAGGCATGAAAATAACAGTTTTTCAACTGTTATCACAACCCCAAACTTAAAACTTTGCTTGTCCTCAAGCAAACAAGATGTAACTCAATCTTCTACCAATCCATGCAATGGTTTACTCCATTCAAAATCCTCTTTTCAAGATAAGTAAAAACTTCAATTAAGCTCATGACAAAGACTTCAATCAAGACATACACATGCTTTAGTGTTCACAAAGTCACTTAATATCCAACAAATGCTATTTTTCATGAATGATCAATCAACTAAGCATGGATGTTCATGTGCTCATGGAATATTTCCTCACTAAGTAAAGTGTTTCACTCTAACACACAAGTGTATACGAGGTAATCACTCATTCACTCTACTACCATAATGTCACAAGAATTTACTTTGCCTTTCATTTAACCATAATTAAATACATTCACAAGCATGCATCATCACAAGGAATTTTCAATGCCTTATAATGTGGTTGGGCTAACAAGAAAATTGGTTTTTCTAGATCACAAAACCCTTGAGTTAAGAGAATCATATGAACACAATCATTCTTACTTTCCCAACTTTCCTTTGCATTGAGCTTTGCTTTTTCTTTTCTTTTCTTTCTCTTTTTCTTTCTCTTTTCACATACTTAATTCTTAGCTCTTAGCTCAATGCTTTCAATTTCCCTTTCTATTTTCCAACAACCCCAAACTTGAACATTTGGCAATACCACAAAATATTTTCTACTTAACTCATGGTAAAGCTTTTCAACAAGGGTTTTCAAATCATGTTTAAGGCTAGGGGTTCAAAGGATAGAACACATAGTTTTCTCTTTTAGTGGCTCATTTCATGAAATTTGCTAATACAAGGGTTACCAACAAATGCCTTGATCATATGATGCAAACAAGCTAGTAATTCAATCATAGAAAACCTGGACAAAGTCATTCATGCTTTCAAAGTAATAGCACTCAATCACAAAAACTCTGGAGCTCAAAACCTCACATATAAGCTCATTCACATTCCACATATACACATCCTGCTTAGTATCATAATCACAATCATAACTTCATGCATTTGTTCACAAAGTTTGTGAACCACCTGTATAAGCATGTAATGTGCACATCTCAACATCAATCCATATCAAAGCATCATCAAGCATTACTTATCAAACAATCACAATCATAAGCAAACCAATTGAGTACATCAAACCCTAATCTAAAAACACAGGTAAATAAGTTCAGCACATAAAACAAAAACATAAGTGTTAGGCGATTATCTCGGGAAGTGTACCGAATCGCTTCAAGTAATATAAAATGGTAAGTCCAAGTATCGTTTTCCCAAGAGACTCGTAATACTAGAGAATTGTGCGATTAACAACTCATCCAGACTCCAAAACATAACATCAATTTATAAACAAGTGCAAAAACATAAATTCATACATAATTACAAATTTTGGACTCTGGTAGTGAAGACACTTGGATATGGAAAAAGGGTAGAAATGATATGGAACGAATTTGCTCAGATTAGATTTCACCACTTTCACTCTTGTGCATAAAAAGTTTCATCTCCTCTCCATTAATTACTAATGTCAATCCACTAAAACACTCTAGCCCTAATCCCTTAGGTGAAAAAGTCTAGGTTTTCCTTATCAAATCCCAATGTCTTGGACAATCTAACAAGTGAACCCGCATTAAGAACTAGGATCTTAAGACAACAAGTGATCATCTTCCATCCCTAGAATCAATAACCACAAGGACTCTTGTTTCAATTTGTTCTAGGTTCCACCTTACGTCCCCATAACCCATGAAACCTCAAAATCAAGTCATGAACGTGTCCATTACATCCAGGCTTTAAGCTCAGAAACAAGAAACTAGAAATTAACAGAGCAGGCATATATATATTCAGATCAGTCATCAATTACACAAGAATTCAGTAATTACATCAATTCTTAACAAAA
>JAHCHA010013262.1:126299-138095 GCA_027742795.1 Vigna hirtella
ATCATTAGTTAGGGTTTTTCCTCTTTGCTTAATGCTTGCATTGTTTAACTCATTCGATGCATGATTATTGGTTTTGTCGATACGGGCGCGTACGGGGAAGTCTAGATCCGGGGAATTTCTCCCAATATTATATTGGTTGTCGTTAAGCTCCTGCACTTATGAACTGATCATTAGGAATGCTAGGAATTGTATGAACTCGTGATTGGGGAGAAGCCTTCTTGAAAGGTACTTTAGAGAGTGGCATTAACAATGATGATTTGAATGTTGAATTCCTAAAATATATGAGAGTGGATAAGATGAAATTGACCCCCAACAACATATTCATACATAGATTTCATTGAAAGTGTTTATCTTTTGCTTTTTGCCATTGATCAAAACTTCATGCATACATATTTAAATTTCGTCTTTTGCATATAAAATCCAAATATTTCGTCTTTAAGTCTTAGTTAATCAAGAAACCACACAACTAAACTAGGCCGTGAGTCCTTTGGGAAGAACGATACTTGGTCTTACCAAGTTTATTACTTGAACGATTCGGTCATACTTGCCGATTGAAAAACAAGTTTGTGACATCATATTTTGGTGTTGATAAATTTGTCCATCACATAGCCTAGGTAATTCTCAGCTGGATAATCACCAATCTTCCTTGCATTGGTGTAGAATTCTTTCACCACAGCTATATTGGCAGGTGTAGGGTATGTGGCTAGCTTCCCCCAATCATTTCCCAACAATTGCTCTCCAAATTGAGGAGCAAAGTTAGGTATCATTCCAACCTTCCTTTCCATAAGGAGTCTCCTATGTTGGACCACCTTAAAGTGCTTCTCATGTTTGCGAGATAGGAACCTACTAGAATGGGGTTGTTCTGGTTCCTTTTCTTTTCTTTTGGAAGCCATGGTCTTCATTCTTTTGCTTGAAGAGGATGCCATTCCTACATCAAACACAGATTACAAAACCACAAAACCTATTGTTAATCATTAGTAAATACCTTATTTCGAAGCTAGACCACCGTTGAGGGTCAAAATCACCCCTCAGCGCCACTAGTGCATGAATCCATTACACAATGCAGCAAAAATCACAAGTCTGTCAGAGTGTCGCTCAGCGGCAGTTTACCCTGAGCGGTAAATCTGCAGATTTTTGAAAAACTTCTTTTGGCTTATCCTAACTCCACCCAAATACAATTTTCATGTTTCCAGCTTAAAATCAAACAGTTCAATCGGTTCAAACATCAATTAATTTATCAAATCATGCATAGGAATCAAAACCCCTAAAAATTCATGCTTCAACAATCAAATTCATGCTCAAGAACCCTAGAATGAAAAATGCTTGACTTACTTGGGTGGAGATGCTAGATGAATGGAGAATGCTTTCAAGCTATGAAGAATAATGATACTCTCTTCCAACCCCAAACTTAGATAGAAAACTAGTGAGAAAGTGAGTGGAAAGGAGATTTTCTCAAGAGGGATGAAGGGAAAAATTTAGAGAACCTTTGGAAAAGTGTTTAGGAGTGTGTGTGCAGAGAAGAATCTGAAAATAGAGGCCAAAACATGACTTAGGGTATAAAAATACCCTAATGGGCTCAAGTTCCGCTAAGGGGCAATCCTAAGCCCAACCTGCGATACCACCGCTCAGCGGCACTTTCGTGATGTGCTTTTCTTCTTCCTAGCTTGACCTAGGTACCTTCTACTCATACCCCTCACTTGCTCCCTGCAATTAAGGTCTCAGATCACTCAAACATTCAATCCTTATCATGCAACTAAAGCAGAATCAAAACAAACAATACAGATAAAATCAATCAACTGGGTTGCCTCCTAGGTAGCGCTTGTTTAACGTCACAAGCCTGACCCAAAATCCTCCAGCACCCTTCAGCAGATGCAAATCTTTCTTACCAACACCCATCAGTAGGTGTATACAAACATAGTATCCTTCAGTAGATACTCTTCCGCCTAACATCCATCAATAGATTTAAACCCTGTAACAAACTTATAACAAAAACAAAAATACCCAAAAGTTCAAAATTACATCACCAAACCAAAAATTAAAAGTTCTTAAATCACTGGGTTGCCTCCCAGCAAGCGCTCTTTTAACGTCACTAGCTTGACCCATTAAAGCTCATGTTCCATCTTCCTTTTCTTCTTTCTACTGAACTTCTTCAGAAATTTAATAAAACCAGGAACCTGTTGCAATGTCTCAATCATAGGAACTTTAATCTCCAATTTCTTGAAGATTTCCATAAAGCACTTAAATTTCTTTTCCTTCCTATGATTCTTCTTTAGATGAGGATGAGGTTTTTCATATGAATCCTTCTTCTTTCCTCTCATCTTTTTTTTCTTACTTTTCTTCTCCCTAAATTTTCTCTTTTTCTTTTCTCTTATTTTTTTCTTCCCTTCTCTTTTTCTTCTCAACTTCTTTATTTTCACACAAATTTTCTTTCTCTCTTCTCTCTCAACCACTTCTTTTTCTTTTTCTTCATCTTTATCTTTCTCACTCAACTCTTCTTTTTCTTTTCTCTCTATCTTTTCCTCATCTCTCCCTATTTTTTTCTCAGCAAAAATCTTGTCACTTTTAGTGACAATGGCTTGACCTTCCTCCTTAGGGTTAACTTCAGTATTAACCTTAACGTTCAATCTCTGACTAATGTAACGAAGGTGCATTTCCATCCTTTTACATGATGCTTCAATGCTTTTCTGAGTAGAGGTGGAATTTTTCAAAAATCGTTGAAGGGTGTCATCCAAACTTTCTGATAAAGAGGGTTGTTGCTGCCATTATTGTGGTGGCGGCCTATCAAATTCCTCGGCAGCTTGAGTGCTTTTGTGATGACAATTAGATATCTGTATGTACTATTGAAGTGCGTCCTCCAACGTTGTCCTTCTTCCCAATAGAGAGGGTCGTTGCTGCCATTGTTGTGGTGATTGATTCTTAAATTGTTCGACAGCTTGCCAAAATTGACTTTGATCCATGCTTGAGTGAAGTTCCCACCAGTGGTAGAAATTACCTTAGTAGAATTGAGTGCCCATATAGTTAAATTCTTGTCCGAATTGCATCCTGCAAACATTAGACACAAGACTCTAGAAAATATTTGTTAGCACAAAAAGATAGAAAAGATAGATAAAAAAAATCAAAGGATATAATTGAAAAGATAGGAAGATAGGAAATAAAAACAGAAAAATAAAAATAGAAAATGAAATAAAATAAAATAAAATAAAATAAAATAAAATAAAATAAAAACAGAAAATAAAATAAAATAAAATAAAAATAGAAAAATAAAAAAAGAAAAAAAATTCGAAATTTAAATTCAAAATTCAAAAACAAGTCAAAGATAATCAATAATCAAACAAATGAACTAGTTAAACCACGAGTCCCCGATAGCGGCGCCAAAAACTTGATGACAACTTTATGAACACCGAAAAATGGCGCCACAAACTTGTTTAACCCTCGGCAAGTGTGACCGAATCGTATCAAGTAATAAAACTAGGTAAGACCAAGTATCGTTTTCCCAAAGGACTCACGACCTAGTTAGTTATCTGATTTGTTGATTATTTAAGACTTGTGAACAATTGATTGTAGGTTTTTAATGCAAAAGAGAATAATTAAACATGTATGCATGAGTTTGATCAATGGCAAAAAGAGTAAAACAAACACGTAATGAATTATATGGATGAGTATGTTGTTGGGGTTATCAATTTCATCTTATCCACTCTCATATACCTTAGGAATTCATCATTCTTTTCATCAATGTTAATGCCACTCTCTAAATCACCTTGCAAGAAGGCCTATCCTTAATTACGAGTTCATACAATTCCTAGCATCCCTAATAATTAATTCCGAAGTGCAGAAGCTTAACGGCAACCAACCCTCATATTCCTATGCCTAGGCAATATGCTATATGGAGAAATTCTCCGGATCTAGATTTCCCCGTACGTTCCCATATCGACAAAATCAATAATCATGACATTGAATGAGTTAAATTATGCATGCTTTGAGCAAAGAGGAAAAACCCTAACTAATGATGAAAGAAAGCATGTATCTCAAATAAGATGTTTAAACACTAATTCCATATATGAGAGTTTCACAGGACTACATTGATTCCCCAACAACAATACAAGGCTTAGTTCACCATATTCATGGTGAAACTAGATGAACAATAATGAAAGAATGAAAGATAGAACCCTAGAAAGATGAGAAGGTAGCCTTAGCATCCAAGATCTTCCTCCAAGGGATGGAAAAGTGTGTGTTTTCTTCGTCTCCAGCCAAAGATACAAACCCTAGGAAGACCTAAAGCTTATATATTGTTCGTAATAATACAGAAAATTAGGCCCAAGCCCCAAATAGTGCCGCTCAGCGGTAAACTACCGCTCAACGGTAAGTGCGTGAGTTGATTCTTCCCCTCAGCGGCATTTTCACCCCTCAGCGGATCCAACGTGAGTTCCTGAGTGCTGCTCAGCGGTAAACTGCCGTTGAGCGGTAGTTGCGACTTCTCCTTTTGCACTTTTTGAGTTCTTTCCTAATTCCATTTTTATCCTTCTTCACTTCTTTCACCAAATTGACCTTAAAACCTGCATAAAACACTGAAATCAAGCATAAACCTATCCAGCTCTCTTATTTATGAAAATATGACCAAAAGCATGATTTCAAGCTAGTTTCTAAGTGTTAAAGGTTGCTTTTACTATCAATTTTAGGCATGAAAATAACAGTTTTTCAACTGTTATCACATAGTCAAAAAGACAGTGCATGACCGAGCGGTAACAAATAAAATGTTCAGTGACAAGGTCAATATAAGACCGAACGGTCACTATGAAACCGAACGATCGAATTCAATAAATAAAAGAGTTTATCAGAATTGAGAAAAGAGATTTATCTCTGGTAAAAATCATGAGTGTACACTCTAATTACTTCTATCAAGACATTCTCTGTTCTCAAAACTTCTAGTTAAATACACAATTTTTTTCCATCTAAAGTTGTAGAGAATGGTAGAAAATATCATTTAGACTCAACTTTCCACAGGAAAGACATGACAAACCCAAAACTCGCAGGTCGTTTTAGGAACTAACTACTCTGATGCCACTAATGTAACATCCCAAAAATACAGTGTAAAACCATATATTAGGATAATCACATATAATAATATTACAGCTCAGTTCTTCAAAAGAGATTCAGTACGAATACGGCCGAACGACCTTACAAAAATAACGGGGAGTTAAAACTGCACAAATACTAACAATACAGAACGAACGGTTTACAACACTGCCTATGCCGAACGATCAAATCAACAGTAAACGAATGACTGAAAGCTCCTACAAAAGAGTAGTCCAACAACTTGACCGAACGTCCTAAGGTTCGACCTTCACGTCCACCTCTTCAAATACTCTTCCAGCAACTCTTCTCCATCTGCTCACATCCACACGGATGATCATTGCAACAGGACAAGCGACCGAACGAATGACATAGACAAGACAAAAAGTAGGGTAAGCACATTAATAGAACGTCTAATTCGATAGGCTTCGACGTTTTCTTCTTTCGCAATAGCAAAATGTGGCGTCTAATGATTCTTTTTTCTTTATAATCAGACATGAAATTTTTTCTTTTTACTTCTTCTTAATCGATTCAAGTTAGCAGTGTACTAAAATTTGCACTTTTAAACTAGTGATCAGTTTTTGATCAATATCAGAACAACATAATCTTCTATTCTCAACTAAATTGAGGGTTAGTCCACATAAAATGAAATCAACATTCACAAGTCACAGATGGTTTACTAAAATAAATCTTCATTTCATTTCATTCTCAAACCGAAAGAAATACAGAAACCATAGGTGGCTTGCTAGCCATGATTAAAAAATAAAAAACAAAAAACATAGAAAAGTAGGGTCTAAAATAATTATCAGGAAGATTCCATTGAGTCTTCATCATCAGAATCTTTAGTATGATCTTGATCAAGAGTAGGTGGACTTCCAACAATTTGCTCATCATTGAAGAACCGTTCATTCACAGTCTTTTTCAGCCCAATAGATGACAAAATTGGTATACTAATTTCTTTTGACCTTTTGCACACAATTCTTTCTTCTTCAGATGCATCTAATCCTTGGAGTTCCAGCACCTTGCTGATAAATACTCCATATGGCAATTTGTGTGCATAATCATCTCCTACAGCGATCATGTGGTGTTTTACTTACGCAACCCAATTGGTTGGGATTCTAGTCTTGGTAGCATTCAACAGAAATACATCTTCTGTTGACATTTTGTCCTCTTTCAATCTTCCAGGCAGCAGTAGCCAAGTCAGGACATAAGCAATCCTTTTCTCCTCCTTGTTTAAGCCATCTTGAAGGTACTGCTTATCCATCCTGTACCTTCCAGGATATCTTAAGCAGTTTATATATATAGCTCTCTTTGTTAGCCATCTGTTTGACTCAGAATCACGGATATGAGAATCGAAACCTTCAGCTTTCAGTCCAGCAATATCTAACCAAACATTATCGTCAATAGTAATGTTAACACCTTTGACCCTTGAGTGAATGACCCCATTTACAACCCTCAGGTTTGTGTAGAAAACCTCAACCAAATCTTGATAGCAATGTCCTTTCATCTGCACAAAATCAGTAAGCCCTTGATATGAAATCCATTCTTGAAAAAGGAACCCTACGTCCTTAACAATTACAGGTCCAGATGCTTGTGAGGAACTACTTTTTTTTATATCTGTCTAGTATAAAAACTTTGCTCGCATGTCTCGATCACTTATCCATCCAGATGCGCTTGAGTTTCTTGTAACCCGGGAAACCTTCTCTTTTCCTCTTGATGATGACGATGGAGAAGCCATTTCTGAATAGAATTCTAGGAACGTCTTTCACAATATCGACTTCTTAACTTCATAACTTCTCTGCTTAAAAAGTGCAAAGGAGACGTCGAATTATAGAGGGCATCGACGTATTAATTATTATCCAGAAGACAAAGAGTTAGAAAAGGACGTCACATCTTAGGGATATTCGACGTTTTCTTTTTCATCCTCACGCCATCCATATTTTCATATTCCTTTCTAAAACCGATCATAAGCTCCCATTACCATTATATTTCAATATAATATTTACATTTTAAGATAACCTCCCCCATTATTAATGCAACGTTACCGATATTCGAGGTTTGCTTCTTTAGCCTCCCGCCCTTTTTCTGTGCTTTTGTCGGTGAAATTTAAAGAGAATGAAATTGTATTTGTTTAAAATATTAAATTAATTTCATATAGAAAATAATAATAATAATATTTTATGAGAATTCAATTTAGTTATAGATCACAATAATAAAATCGTAATAAATATTATTATATTATTTAAAGTAATTTGAAATGAATGTTTTAGGCTAAAGATAGGTATTATTATACTAAAAGACTTTGATTGATTTTTAAATTATAACACCTTAAGTTTGAGAAAAAATTAAGTTGACTAATAAACTAAAGGTGTTAAGATAGAATATTGTGGACAAAAATGAAGATAGGTCAATTAGAAAAAAAATTTGTCAAAAAGTTGTCAAAGTATAATTATTGAAAAATATTTAGACAAGTTAACAACAGAAGATTCATCATTCCAGGTCAAATATCGAGAAGAGACAGTGTGTGTGGGGAATAGTTAGACAGGTGTAGAACAAAAATTAAGCAGAATGGGTTGGGCCAAAGATTAAGGCAGATTAGGTTTGACGGTGGAGACTGGTTGACCCAAAATGAATGTTCGGAGATTAAGACCAAAGGTCGAGAAAAACTAACATAAGTTCAATGTCGGGATGGGCTGACCCGAGCAAAAGGTAGGATAGAGCACTATGTCCTGATTATTAATTAGTATAGGAAATAAAATAAATTGTATTTTTCTTATCAAAGATTAACATCTTTGTGGCAATCTTTCTTTTAGGGTTTCGTAGGTGCCTTAAACATTTATACCTATACTTATATATAGGGACACCAAATTCATATGTAGACATTTTGGAAGTCATAAATATGAATTTGCAACCTTGAGAGAGGATTCTTTTGGTTCTTGGTTTACAACTCTCATTCTTATCAAAGATTAACATCTTTGTGACAAATATTTCTTTTAGGGTTTCTTAGGTTGCCTTAAACATTTATACCTATATTCTGGTGTTTCCATCTTTGTCTAATGAACCTCCAGAAAAATTTAAAAAACTCGAGATGGACGGGCCAGGACATGAAAGAGATGGATCTGTATATTTAAAATGGACCGATCACGACTACCACATAAGCGTTTATAAAAAACTCGAATTTAAAAAGTCAACGACGATCAAAGATCAAACGAACTCTTAGAAAAGTTTTATTGGCCACATTGAAATAATTTATTTTGAATAATTTAACAATTATAATTAGTTATATTTGTATAAATGATTATGATATCAAAAAATACTATGATTAACATTATTAGAAAAATAAATTTGACCCCTCTCATGCATTATTTCTTCGCCTTTTAGTATTTTAACAAACGTATGATCAATATCCAGCCACGTTGTCATTAATATGACCATAAATAATCATTAATAACATTATTTGCATTTCTTAATTTATAACGCTTTGAATCGATTCTTTATTACTTAGAATCAATTATATTAACTTAGCAAAATTGAGAGTAAATTATATGAATATAGAGTGGCACGTCAAACTTTTTAACTACAAGCACTCCAAATCTCCCAATCTTCGCGGGTGATTGAAAAGTAGACAATTTTTGGGGATCGGGACGTCATTTTGTTTTTAAATGAATCAAACGAAATTTTTTTCTCAATGATATTTGAACGTCGAATTCGGCGGGGCTTCGACGTTCATACAAGAAGGTGGAGTGTTTTAGTTACTAAGCATAATTACACGATGTACGTCATCAGTTCATCTATAAATATAGCTTGCATTTCACATTATCCCTACCTCCGGTTTCCGTATTGAACATAGTAGGATTCATGTTTTTTTATCTCCTTTGCATTTTCTTTTCCTTTGATATCTAAGCATTTTTGTTCTTTATATTGCAATTTGAAAACTTGAACTTGAAAGTGGTTCATTCATCGTCATTCGATATGAAGGAGCCCTTTCAAGTTCAAGTTAACAAAATGTTTTTGTAGTACAGAAATGGTTAACATATCTTACTGAAAGGGAAGTGATTAGGAAAAAGAAATATGGTTCACAATATGTTTAATGCTGAAACAATTTAGAGATCTAAAATAATTATATAAAAATATTGTTCAACTTCATAATATAAAATTGTATGATTCTTTTTTAAATTGTCCATAAGTTGGACTCCTCTATTAGATTTCAAAGCTATCTTTTTTCTAAGAGAGGGTCCAACTTATGGACAATTTAAATTTGGAATCAATTTACACAATTGACGTCAAATGTCGAGTACCCTCGATGCAAAGACCTGGAGTTTATTCATTTTTCACATCCATTTTGTGTGATAAATGACTTCCTATACTCCCTTAAAACACACCATCTAAAATGAATCTAAAGATATTTATTACTTTTTCACTAAATGATGTTTTAACATCAAATGCGGCTTGGAATTGACGTACATTTGGATCAAAATGTACATTTCGAAGAAGTACATTTCACTCGAAAAAAATGTACCATGCATTTGGATATATTTTGTTTTTCCCCTCTCATAGAACGTCGAAGGCAGCACGGTAGGGACGTGAAGGGAATTGAAGTATGATAGGAGAATTAATGGGGAACTCTGAACTTCAAATTATTGACGTGAAGGGTTAGTCCATATACATCACAACCAACATTCACAATTCACAGATCGTTTACTGAATTCAAATATTCATTTCATTTCAATCTAAAACCCAAAGAAATACAGAAACCATAGGTGGCTTACTAGCATGATTAAAAAATAAAAAACAAAAAACATAGAAAAGTAGGGTCTAAAATAATTATCAAGAAGTTTCCATTGAATCTTCATCATCAGAATCTTCAGTATGATCTTGATCAAGAGTAGGTGGACTTCCAAAAGTTTGCTCATCAATGAAGAACCATCCATTCACAATCTTTTTCAGCCCAATAGATGACAGACTTGGTATACCAATTTCTTCTGACCTTTTGCACACTATTCTTTCTTCTTCAGATACATCTACTCCTTGGAGTTCCAGCACCTTGCTGATAAATACTCCATATGGAAATTTGGGTGCATAATCATCTCCTGCAGCGATCATGTGGTCTTTTAGTACCGCAACCCAGTTGGTTGGAATTCTAGTCTTGATAGCATTCAATAGAAATACATCTTTTGTTGACATTCTGTCCTCGTTCAATCTTCCAGGCAGCAGTAGCCAAGTCAGAACATAAGCAATCATTTTCTCGTCCTTGTTTAAGCCATCATGTAGGTACTGCTTATCAACCCTGTACCTTCCTGGATATCTTATGCAGTTTATATATATAGCTCTGTTTCTTAAAAATCTGTTTGACTCAGCATCACGGATATGAGAATCAAAACCTTCAGCTTTCAGTCCAGCAATATCTGACCAAACATTATCGTCAATAGTAATGTTAACACCTTTGACCCTTGAGTGAATGACCCCATTTACAACCCTCAGGTTTGTGTAGAAAACCTTTACCAAATCCGGATAGCAATGTCCTTTCATCTGCACAAAATCAATAAGCCCTTGATATGCAATCCATTCTTGAAAAAGGAACCCTTCGTTCTTGAACAATTTCAGGTCCAGATACTTGTGAGGAACTACATTTTTGATATGTCACCAGTATAAAAACTTTGCTCGCGTGTCTCAATCACTTATCCATCCAGATGGGCTTGCGTTTCTTGTAATCCAGGCAACCTTCTCTTTTCCTCTTGGTGATGACGATGGAGAAGCCATTTCTGAATAGAATTCTAGGAACGTCTTTCACAATATCGACTTCTTAACTTCATAACTTCTCTGCTTAAAAAGTACAAAGGAGACGTCGAATTATAGAGGGCATCGACGCATTAATTGTCAGCCAGAAGACAAAGAGTTAGAAAAAGACGTCACATTTTAGGGATATTCGACGTTTTCTTTTTCATCCTCCCGCCATCCTATTTTTCTTTTTTCCTTTATAAAACCGCTCACAAGCTCCCATTACCATTATATTTCAATATAATATTTACATTTTAAGATAACCTCCCACTAGAAATGCAATGTTACCGATATTCGAGGTTTTCTTCTTTTTTTGTGCTTTCGTCGTTGAAATTTAAAGAGAATAAAATTTTATTTGTTAAAAATATTAATTTAATTTCATATGGAAAATAATAATAATAATATTTTATGAGAATTGAATTTAGTTATAGATCACAATAATTAAAATCGTAATAAATATTATTTTATTATTTAAAGTAATTTGAAATGAATGTTTTAGGTTAAATATAAATATGATTATACTAAAAGACTTTGATTCATTTTTAAATTATAATACCATAAGTTTGAGAATAGAATAAGTTGACTGATAAATTAAAGGTGTTAAGATAGAATATTTAAGAAAAAAATGAAGATAGGTCAATTAGAAAAAAAATTTGTTAAAAAAATGTTGTCAAAGTATAACTATCCAAAAATATTTAGATAAGTTAACAACATAGATGCATCATACTAGGTTAAATATCGAGAAGAGACCGCGTGTATGGGGAATAGTCAGACAGATCTAGACCAAAAATTAAGTAGAATGGGTTGGGTCGAAAATTAAGGCAGATTAAGTTTGACGGGGGAGACTGGTTGACCCAAAATGAATGTTCGGAGAATAAGACCAAAGGTGCCTTAAACATTTAGGGTTTCTTAGGGACTTGGCAATGTTGAGAGAGGATTCTTTTGGTT
>JAHCHA010013262.1:138195-186114 GCA_027742795.1 Vigna hirtella
GGTGCCTTAAACATTTATACCTATACTGTGGCGTTTCCATCTTTGTCCTATGAACCATAAGTAAAATTTAAAAAAGTCGAGATGGACGGGCAAGGTCATCAAAGAGATTTGTCAGAATTCTAGGAACAACAAAAATTTTCTTAGGGACAAACGATATGTTAACAAAAATAAATTATATTTTTCTTATTAAAGATTAACATCTTTGTGGCGAATCTTTCTTTTAGGGTTTCTTATGGTCCTTAAACATTTATACCTATATATAGGGACACCAAATACATATGTACACATTTTGGAAGTCATAAATTTGCATTTGCAATGTTGATAGAGGATTCTTTTGGTTCTTGGTTCTCTGATTCTTATCAAAGATTAACATCTTTGTGGCAAATATTTCTTTTAGGAACTAAGTATATGTTAACAACTTTTTTGACAATATACTATATCACTATTTTATTGGTCTATACATTTGAAACAGAGTGATCATAACTACCACTTAAGCATTTATAAAAAAAGTCAAATTTAAAAAGTGAACGACGATCAAAGATCAAACGAACTCTCAGAACAACTTTTATTTGCCACATTGAGATAAATTATTTTGAATAATTTAAAAATTATAATTAGTTATTAGTATAAATGATTATGATATAAAAAAATAGTATGAATAACATTATTAGGAAAATACTATGAATAACATTATTTGCATTTCTTAATTTACAACGCTTTGAATCGATTCTTTATTACTTAGAAACGATTATATTAACTTAGCAAAATTGAGAATGGAATTATATGAATATAGAGGGGCACATCAAACTTTTTAACTTCAAGCCCTCCAAATCTCATCTTCTTCGCGGTTGATTCAAAAGTAGAAAATTTCTGGGAAGTGGGATGTCATTTTGTTTTTAAATGAATCAAACGAATTTTTTTTTGAATGATGTTTGAACGTCGAATTCGGCGGGGCTTTGACGTTCGTACAAGAAGGTTGAGTGTTTCAATTACTAAGCATAATTACACGATGTATGTCATCAATTCATCTATAAATATAGCTTGCATTTCACATAATCCCTGCCTCCTGTTTCCGTATTTGACATATTATGGTTCATGTTTTTTATCTCCTTTGCATTTTCTTTTCCATAGATATCTAAACATGTTTGTTCTTTAAATTCCAATTTGCTCGCTTGAATGTCAAAGTGCCTCATTCATGTCTCAGTTCAGATGAAGGTGGCCTTTGATATTCAAGTGAACAAAATGCTTTTTACAGTAAAGAAATGATTAAGTTATCTTATTGAAAGGAAAGTGCTTGGGAAAAAGAAATATGGTTCACAATTTGTTTAATGTTGAAACAATTTTATGATCTAAAATAATTATATAAAGATGTTCAACTTCAACATTGAACTATGTATGAATCGTTTTTTAAATTGTCTTGGAGTTGTCTTCTACCATTAGATATCAGAGCTATTTGATTTCTTATGGTGGAAACAACTCCAAGACAAATTAAATTTATAAATTTGACGTCCAATGTTGAGTGCATTGGAGTTCTTAAGAATCCAAAGAGATTTTTTACTTTTTCAGTGAATGATGTTTTAACGTCAAATTGTGAGGGTCTTCGACATTCAGGATATTGATGCCAATTATTTGTGCTCGAGGACGTCCTATATCATTATTCATCATAGTAATTTCTACATTTAGTCAGCAAGGAGTCTTAAGAATCCAAAGAGATTTTTTACTTTTTCGTTGATGTTTGAACGTCAAACAGTGCGGGGTTGGGACGTGTAGGATATTAATCATGTGTAATGTTTTAAAATGATTTAATTTTGCTACGTGGATGATGACAAATTTATGAACACCGAAAACGGCGCCACAAACTTGTTTAACAATCGGCAAGTGTGACCGAATCGTATCAAGTAATAAAACTAGGTAAGACCAAGTATCGTTTTCCCAAAGGACTCACGGCCTAGTTAGTTATCTAATTTGTTGATTATTTAAGACTTGTGAACGATTGATTGTAGGTTTTTAATGCAAAAGACAGTAATTAAACATGTATGCATGAATTTGGTCAATGGCAAAAAGAGTAAAACAAACACGTAATGAATGATATGGATGAGTATGTTGTTGGGGTTATCAATTTCATCTTATCCACTCTCATATACTTTAGGAATTCATCAATCTTTTCATCAATGTTAATGCCACTCTCTAAATTACCTTGTCAAGAAGGCCTATCCTTAATTCCAACAACCCCAAACTTGAACATTTGTCAATACCACAAAATTTTTTCTACTTAACTCAAGGTAAAGCTTTCAACAAGGGTTTTAAATTTATGTTCAAGGCTAGGGGTTCAAAGGATAGAACACATAGTGTTCTCTTTTAGTGGCTTATTTCATGCAATTTGGCTAATATAAGGGTTTCCATCAAACGGCCTTGATCATATAATGCAAACAAGCAATTGATTCAATCATAGAAAACCTGGGCAAAGTTATTCATGCTTCCAAAGTAATAGCACTCAATCACAAAAACTCTGGAGCTCAAAACCTCACATATAAGCTCATTCACATTTGACATACACATCCTGCCTAATATCACAATCACAATCATAATAACTTGCATTTGTTCACAAAGCTTGTGAACCACCTGTATAAGCATGTAATGTGCACATCTCAACATCAATCTATATCAAAGCATCATCAAGCATTACTTATCAAACATTCACAATCATAAGCAAACCATCATAACAGATAAAGTTTCCAATTGAGTAAATCAAACCCTAAACAAAAACAAATAAAACAAATCCTGCTTTAGTGTTTTGAAAAATTCAACCCCATGATGCTCTCTCCCAACCCCAAACTTAGATGGAAAACTAGTGAGAAAGTGAGTGAAAGGAAGATTTTCTCAAAAGGGGTGAGGAAAAAGTTGTAGAGATCCTTTAAAAAAGTATGTAGGTGTGTGTGTGCAGAGAAGAGTATGAAAAGAGAAACTAAGGCGCAGCTTAGGGTATAAAAATACCCTAACGGGCTCGGGTTCCGCTAAGGGATAACCTAAGCCTAGTTTGCGACACTACCGCTCAGCGGTAGTTTGCCGCTCAGCGGCACTTACGGGAATTGCTCTCCTTCTCCTTAGCTTAAACTAAATGTGTCCTAAACATACCCCTCACTGGCTCCCTGCAATAAAATTCTCAAATCACTCATGCACAACCCTATTATGCAACTAAAACAGAATCAAAACAAACAATACGGATAAAAGCAATTAACTGGGTTGCCTCCCAGGTAGCGCTTGTTTAACGTCACGAGCCTGACCCAAAATCCACCAACACCCATCAGTAGGTATATACAAACATAATATCCTTCAGTAGATACTCTTCCACCTAACATCCATCAGTAGATGTAAACCCTATAACAAACTTATAACAAAAAATAACCAACAGTTCAAAATTACATCGCCAAAACAAAAATTAAAAGTTCTTAAATCACTGGGTTGCCTCCCAGTAAGCGCTCTTTTAACGTCATTAGCTTGACCCAATAAAGTTCAAGTTCCTTCTTTAAGGTTGATGTCCGTATCCCACCAACTCCTCAACTGCTTCCGGTGTACTATTTTGACTCTTCTAGAATATGGAGACACTATCTCTATCATCTCCTTTTCTTTATAGCCTTTCGCAACCCACAACTTGTGTCTGAATCTCACAGGTGTACCAAGTTGGAGTTGTTCTTTCATCCAATCATTAGGAACTTTTCTTCCTCTGCCAATCTTTTCTTTTTCATGTACCTGAAACAACAAACAATGTTTACCTTTAACCTTGAGCTTTTCATCTTCAGGGCTAGTCATGAGTACATCTTGAAATGCAGCTTTATGACTAGCTTCTTCCTCCTGCATCTGTCTCTCTTCTTTGAAGACATCTACAACAACCCTTTCTTCTCGGTCTTGAAGCACCACTATACCTTCGTTCACATCAATAATGGCTTTGGCCGTTTTCATAAACGGTCTTCCGAGAATAATGAGTATCTTTTCGGTCTCCATCTCCATCACCACAAAGTCTGCCAAGAACTGTAGTTTGCCTACACAAACTATAATGTCCTCTGCTATTCCATAGGGTTTCTTCGAAGATCCATCTGCCATTACTAAGTTAACCTTTATAGGTTTCACATCCACATCACCAATCTGTTCAAGTAAAGAATAAGGTATCAAGTTAACACTTGATCCTAAATCAAGTAAAGCTTTTCTGATCCTTTTCTTCCCTATTGTGCATGGAATGGAAAATCCTCCTGGATCTTCGGCTTTTGGAGGGAATGACTCCTTTTTAACAGTTGTATACTTCTTTGTATCTTCATCTCTACGTCTTTTCTTTGTAAATATTTCTTCCTCAGGTTTAGTATAAACTACAATATGCTGTAATATCTCCTTCCAAGGTGCATCATTGTCCACCATATTGAATAATTCTGTAAAATCAAATTGTTTCTCATGATTTATTGGAAAAGGAAACATATCATTACTCTTTATCTCTTTTCTCTCTCCTTTCTCTTTTCTCTCTTCTTTTTCTTTTTCTCTCTTTTCTCTCTTTTCTTTTTCTTCCTCTCCTTTTTCTTTCTCTTTGCCTAACTCAACTATTTCATCATTTGTACTCTCCACCACTTTACATTCTTCCCTGGGGTTAACCTCAGTATTAGCCTCAAAATTTCTATTAGGCCTTTCTTCCACTTGCTTGGTAATCTGACCCATTTGAATCTCCAAATTCTTAATAGCAGCATCAGTACTCTTTTGAGAAGATTCAGTTTTCTGTATAAATTGATGAAGAGTTTCTTCCATCCTTATGGACCTTTCATTAAGTATAGAAATCTGTTGCCATAAAGTTGGTTGTTGTTGTTGCTTGTTAAATTGCCCAGTTTGTCCAGCTTGCCCACTTTGTCCTTGACCAATGCTTGGGTGTGGTTTCCACCCTTGATTGAAATTCCCCTAACGGTACGGAAATTGATTGGCCATGAAGTTAACATCCTCCAAGGCTTCTACTAGAAAGGCGCACTGACCATTTACATGGTCACCTCCACACAATTCACACAACTGTGATTAAACCTATGCAACAGTCTTTAACTCTTTCGGCAATTGTGCAAGTGTTTTTGTAAGAGTCTCCAGTTGTTGAGTTAGTATCTTATTTTGCGCTAGCAAGGCGTCATGGGATTGCAGCTGTAGAACTCCTTTTTGTTGAATAGGAGCTCCTCTTTCACTGTTTAGATCATTATCACTAGTAGCCATATTATCAATGATTTCTGTAGCTTCATCTGGAGTTTTCAATTTGATATTTCCTCCAGCTGTGGCGTCAAGCATCATCTTGGTTTGGGAACCAAGACCTGTAAGGAAGGCCAAGACTACTTCCCCTTCGTCAAAACCATGTGTGGGAGTTTTTCTCAGTAAGCTTTTATATCTGTCCCATGCATGACCTAGTGATTCCTCCATACCTTGCCTGAAAGATGAAATCTCTTGCTTTCCTTTATTTACCTTTGATTGTGGAAAGTATTTGTTTAGGAACTTTGTTACCACCTCTTCCCACTCTGTAAAGCTTCCTTCTGGAAAAGAGTTCAACCAAATCTTAGCGTTGCCTCCTAGTGAGAATGGAAACAGGCTAACTTTGATTGCTTTGTCCGGCACCCATTTATCTTTACTGTGTTGCAAATCTTGTTAAACGTAGTGAGGTGCTCATATGGGCTTTCGTGAGACAACCCATTAAACTGTTTACTCTTAACCAATTGGATTAGTGCTAGTTTCACCTCCATATTAGCCGCATTGACTCTTGGTCTTGCTATGCTGTTGAAATGCTGAGGTCCAGCTACATTAGTATAATCAGCAAGAGTTCGTCTGTTATTATTGTTCTCCATCTCCTCAATGCTATGGTCAGAACTTTGTGGTGATGGTTGTAACAGAGTTTCTGGAGAAGGAAAGAGTTCTCTAGATGTACGGATTCTTCTCCTCCGTCTACTCTCGTCTAAACCTTCAAGAAGAGGTTCTGCAGTTTTCTTGCTCCTAGTTCGGATTGCTTCCTGCATACATAAGAAAACAAATCCCTAAAAGAATTGGTTAGCACAAAAAGATATAAAAGAAGATATAAGATCAGAGATAAGAAGATAAAATAAAAATAGAAAAATAAAAACAGAAAACAGAAAAAATAAAAACAGAAAAATAAAATAAAATAAAATAAAATAAAAACCGAAAAATAAAAACAGAAAATAAAAACAGAAATTCAAATTTCAAAATTCAAAATTCAAAATTCAAAAACAAGTCAAAGATAATCAATAATCAAACAAATAAACTAGTTAAACCACGAGTCCCCGGCAACGGCGCCAAAAACTTGATGACAAATTTACGAACACCGAAAACGGCGCCACAAACTTGTTTAACAATCGGCAAGTGTGACCGAATCGTATCAAGTAATAAAACTAGGTAAGACCAAGTATCGTTTTCCCAAAGGACTCACGGCCTAGTTAGTTATCTAATTTGTTGATTATTTAAGACTTGTGAACGATTGATTGTAGGTTTTTAATACAAAAGACAGTAATTAAACATGTATGCATGAATTTGATCAATGGCAAAAAGAGTAAAACAAACACGTAATGACTGATATGGATGAGTATGTTGTTGCGGTTATCAATTTCATCTTATCCACTCTCATATACTTTAGGAATTCATCAATTTTTTCATCAATGTTAATGCCACTCTCTAAATTACCTTGTCAGGAAGGGCTATCCTTAATTACGAGTTCATACAATTCCTAGCATTCCTAGTAATTAGTTCTGAAGTGCAGGAGCTTAAAGGCAACCAATATGCTATTGGGAGAAATTCCCCGGATCTAGATCTCCCCGTACGTTCCCATATCGACAAAATCAATAATCATAGCAATGAATGAGTTAAACAAAGCAAGCATTAAGCAAAGAGGAAAAACCCTAACTAATGATGAAAGAAAGCATGTATCTTAAAATAAGATGTTAAAACATTAATTCCATATATGAGAGTTTCACAAGACTACATTGATTCCCCAACAACAATACAAGGTTTAGTTCACCATATTCATGGTGAATCTAGATGAACAATAATGAAAGAATGGAAGATAAAACCCTAGAAAGGTGAAAAGGTAGCCTGAGCATCCAAGATCTTCCTTGAAAAGGGTGGAAAAGAGAGTGTTTGCTTCGTCCCAGCCAAAGATACAAACCGTAGGAACACCTAAAGCTTATATACTGTTCGTAATAATACAGAAAATTAGGCCCAAGCCCAAAATAGTGCCGCTCAGCGGTAAACTACCGCTCAGCGGTAAGTGCGCGAGTTGGTTTCCTCCCCTTAGCGGCCTTTTCACCCCTCAGCGGAGCCAACGTGGGTTTCTGAGTGCCGCTCAGCGGTAAATTGCCGCTGAGCGGTAGTTGCGGCTTCTCCTTTTGCACTTTTTGATGTCTTTTCTGATTCCATTTCTATCCTTCTTCACTTCTTTCACCAAATTCACCTTAAAACCTGCATAAAACACTGAAATCAAGCATAAACCTGTCCAGCTCTCTTATTTCCAAAAATATAACCAAAAGCATGATTTCAAGCTAGTTTCTAAGTGTTAAAGGTTGCTTTTAGTATCAAATTTAAGCATGAAAATAACAGTTTTTCAACTGTTATCAACGGATCATCTAATTTTTAGTATTTTTGTCTTTTTAATTTTTAATCATTCAATGGCACGTCCGACTCTGGAGCATTAAGACATTAATGGTGTGCATTTTCCAACGATATTTTTAACGTCTTTTGTTGGGGGTCGGACGTCAATTGGTTGTTATGGTTGAAAGAAATGAAATATAAATTAAATTTATACGATTGACGTCTAGTATGGACTGCAAACGATTCAAAAGACTGGAGATTGGGTCAAATATTTGTGATCAATGACGTCCTATATCATTATTTATCATAGAATGTCTTCGATAAGTCATTAAGGAGATAATATCGAATCCAAAGAGACTTTTTACTTTTTTAGTGAGTGATGTTTGAATGTCGTTTTATGTGGGGCTTGGACGTTCAGAAAGTTAATGTCAATTATTTGTGCCTGAGGACGTCCTATATCATTATTCATCATAGTAATGTCTACGTTTAGTCATCAAGGAGTCTTAAGAATCCAAAGAGATCTTTTACTTCTTCACTGATGTTTGAACGTCGAATTGTGCGGGGCTTTGACGTGCAGGGTATTACTCATGTGTAATGCTTTTAAAATTATTTAATTTTGCTACGCGGATCATCTAATTTTTAGTAGTTTTTTCTTTTTATTTTTAATCATTCAGTGGCACGTCCTATATCATTATTTATCGTAGAATGTCTTCGATTAGTCAATAAGGAGATAATATCAAATCCAAAGAGATTTTTTACTTTTTTAGTGAATGATGTTTGAACGTCTAGTAATGCGGGGCTTCGACGTGCATACGATGTGGCAGTTGTAAGAACCCATTTAAATCCACTCAAAACCCCTAGTAGTTGAAGCCAAGTGTCAAGCAAAGGGGATCTGGAAATCAGAAAGTGGAAGGCAGGTGTGAGCAGCTGAGTGGCCGTTCAGTTTTGACGGTAGGAGTAAAACTCTAAGTTTTCAGAAATTCACTCCACTTCTGCATGCACCCTTCTTCCCCAAAGTTCTGAAATTTCATTTTCTCCTCCTTCTCTCTAGATTTCTTCATCTTCTCTCTAAGAAACACTCATTTTCTCTTCTCCGATCACCACTCAAGCACCATTTCTACTATCTTGGCGTCGAGGGCATCTGTTTGAACCGATCAGTTTTTGGTTCTCAACCGGTGAGTTACTTTCTCTTTAGAACGTTCGTTCTTCTTACACATGCAAACCCAGATTTTTGGTTGCATGAAGGGGTCACTTTATTCTGAGTATTTCTGGTTTTCCTGTTTGGTTTAGTTTATAAAGTGTGATCGTTGAACTCTAAGATTTCAGTAGTAAGGAGCTATATTTCGGCATTGTTGAACGTTAGGTCACGCTTAGAGGTAAGGGAAGCTTATATAATTTGATTAAGATTCTTGTTTTGAATGAATGTATGTTCGTTGATTGCTGAATGAATATGAAATATGGTTGTTACTGCATTGTTGGCAGTATGAGTATATGAATCCAAAAGATGAGAAACTGCAATGATATTGTGTTCAATGATTTGGTTCATGATGAAATATTGTATGTTATTTAAAAGTATTGATGATTAATGAAAGCCATGAAATGGGTAGGGATGTTGTCTGAGAGTCATTCTGTAATACTCTGCTATATTATGTAAACTATGATCGAGAGTCAGTATTGACCATTAGTTTATACTTGAGTAATCGGTCTTGGACCAAGCGTTCGTTTTCAATAGCGTTCGTTCTTAATAAGTGTTTGGTATTAGACTAGTGCTCGTTCGATATAGTGTTCGGTTTTCTTGTGAAACCAGTTGGAGAGGGATTATTTCATTTGGAGAGAATTCCAGTTGAGGACGAGCATCTTCGTTTTGTAATATTTGTACAGAAGCGTTGGGCCAAGGGTAGTCATTCCTTGGTAATCAGTTGTAAAATTAAAATGGTATTCTATATTACCTAAATATACATATAAGTATTTGTATATTTGTTCTTCGTTTAGAACTAGTTAAATTGTATTCTTATTATATTTATCAAACCTTTATTCTATAAGTTTAGTAGTGCTCGGTCTTACACCAAGCGCTCGTACTAAGTAGTGCTCGGTCTTAAACCAAGCGCTCGTACTAAGTGTTGTTCGGTCTTAAACCAAGCGCTCGACCTTGATTCCATAATCTAATTTTAAAATAAGAGCATTCAGCCAATACCAATAGCGTTCAGTCTCTACAGTGCTCGGTCTTCGACTAGCACACATTATCCTTGATGATAAACTCATAAATAAGCTAAGTATTTATAGTGTTCGGTTCTGATAGTCTTTGAAACATATTATTCTATTCAGTTTCTTTCCTAACCCAAATAATATCTCTTCTTCATTTCTAATCGTTCTGTGAGATGAAGACCTTTCGGTCTCACTCTAAGTATTCAGTCTTGTCTATGTTGAAGATTAACATTCGTTATTCGGTATCCTATGGAATCTGTATTCAAATTGGTTCGGTTTAAGGTTTTGAAAATGAAAGATGATGGAATATGATGTAGATGAAATGAGTATGAATATGAAAGAGTATTCCGAGGAGGAATATCTCATGAATGAATATTGAAATGATAAAGTATGAATATGGTCAGACTAAGCTGTCGTTCATCCTGACATTCTAATGGTCACCGAGTCTCAAGTAGAGAATGATGGCGCATGTGGTGAGAATAGCAGGAGGCCTGGTTTCGTATAGCTTGGGGTTCCAGCTATCGGACTAAACTCATGTGTAGACTTGGGTTTCCAACTACAGTGAGGGATGAAGGGCTAACCTCGTGTGACGGCTTGGGTTTCCAACTATGGTAATTCTAATGATTTTCCAGATTACCTTTCCACGGGTGCACGAACGTCGTAGCTACATAATTCATACAGTCCGGACAGTCAGAGTAAAGTGGTCGGTCATTGCATGTATTACTGTATGGTTATGGTTGAAAATGTATGATTTGCTATTGCATGATTGACCTATTGATTTATCTCAGATTTATATGTGTATTATATGTTGTATTGAATGAATAATGCTTCCATTATACTGCAATTCCCTTCACGTCACTGCCTTGCCGCCTTCGACGTTCTATGAGATGGGAAAAACAAAATATATACAAATATACTTCATCGAAATGTACTTTTTGATCTAACGAAATGCACGTTAAAACAACATTAGGTGAAAAAGTAATAAATATCTTGAGATTCATCTTAGATGCTGTGTTTTAGAGGGGTATAGGACGTCATTTATCACACAAAATTGATGTGAAAAATGAATAAACTCCAGGTCTTTTCATCGAGGGTACTCAACATTCAATGTCAACTGTGTAAATTGCAATATGAAGAACACAAATGCTTAGATATCTAAGGAAAAGAAAATGCAAAGGAGATAAAAAACATGAATCCTAATATGTTCAATACGGAAACAAGAGGCATGGATTATGTGAAATGCAAGCTATATTTATGATGAACCGATGATGTACATCGTGTAATTATGTTTAGTAACTGCCACACTCCACTTTCTTATATGAACGTCGAAGCCCCGCTGAAATCGACGTTCAACCATCATTCAGAAAAAAATCAATAAATTTGGTTAGATTCATTTAAAAACAAATTGACGTCACGCTCCCCAGAAATTGTCTACTTTTGAATCACCCGCGAAGAAGGGGATATTTGGAGGGCTTGAAGTTAAAATTTTTGATCTGCCCCTCTATATTCATATAATTCCACTCTCAATTTTGCTAAGTTAATATAATCGATTCTACGTAATAAAGAATCGATTCAAAGCGTTATAAATTAAGAAATGCAAATGAGTTTTTAATGATTATTTATGGTCATATTAATGACAACGTTGCTTGATATTGATCACATGTTTGTGAAAATACTCAAAAGCAAAGAAATAATGTATGAGAGGGGTCAAATTTGTTTTTCTAATAATGATAATCATAGTATTTTTTGATATCATAATCATTTATACTAATAACTAATTATAATTATTAAATTATTCAAAATAATTTATTTCAATGTGGCCAATAAAAGTTCTTCTAATTTCGTTTGATCTTTGATCGTCGTCGACTTTTTAAATTCAAGTTTTGTATAAATGTTATGTTGTAGTCGTGATCGGTCCGTTTAAATATACAAATCCATCTCTTTCATTTCCTGACCCATTTGTCTCGACTTTTTTAAAATTTTTCTCGAGGTTCGTAAGACCAAGATGGAAACACCACAATATATATATGTATAAATGTTTAAGGCAACCTAAGAAACCCTAAAAGAAATATTTGCCACAAAGATGTTAATCTTTGATAAGAATCAGAGTTGTAGACCAAGACCCAAAAGAATCCTCCCTCAATGTTGCAAATTCATATTTATGACTTCCAAAATGTCTGCATATGTATTTGGTGTCCCTATGTATAAGTATAGGTATAAATGTTTATGGCACATAAAAAACCCTAAAAGAAAGATTTGCCACAAAGATGTTAATCTTTAATAAGAAAAATACAATTTATTTTTTTTCCTATACTAATTATTATTCAGGAGATAGTCCTATATCCTACCTTTGGCTCGGGTCAGCCCATCCCTACCTTTGGCTCAAGCCGACCCGTTTCGACCTTCAACTTATGTTAGTTTGTCTCGACCTTAAGTCTTAATCTCCGAACCTTCATTTTGGGTCAAAGTCTCCGCCGTCAAACTTAACCTGTCTTAATCTTTGACCAAACCCATTCTGTCTTAATTTTTAGTCTAGATGTGTCTCACTATTCTCCATACACGATTTCTCTTCTCGATCTTTGACTTAGTGTGATGCATCTCTGTCGTTAACATGTCTAAATATATTTTTTCTGACTAAGCTATCTTAATTTTTACCACGATATTCTATCTTAACCTTTAGTTTGACGGTCAACTTAATTTTTTCTCAAACTTAAAGTATTATAATTTAAAAATCAATCAAAGTCTTTTAGTGTCAGAACCATTAAAAACACACTAAAAACCCCATTTGAGTGGAATACAAATGTTGAGCAAGGGGAGCTAGAAATCAGAAAGTGGAAGACAAGTGTGAGCGGTCGAGTGGTCGTTCAGGTTGGAGGGTAGAAGTAAAACTTAGTTTTTCAAAATTCACGCCACTTTCTGCATGCAACCATCTTCTTCAATCTTCTAAAACTCCATTTTTCTCCTCCTGCTCTCTAAAAAGCTCTTACTTCTCTCTACAAAATCTCACTCTTTTCTTCTTCCGATCATCAAACAGACCACACCTGAGCATTTCCGGCGTCGAGGACATTCGTTTGAACCGATCAGTTTCGGGTTCTCAGTTGGTAAGTTCTCTCTTCATTCAACCGGTTGGTTTCCTGGTACATGCAAACCTAGTTTATGGGTTGCATGAGTCAATCATCTTGTTCTGAGAGTTTCTGGATTTCTGTTTGGTTTAGTTTCTTAAGGCGTGACTGTAGAATGCTAAGGTCTCTGGTAAAGGTGAACCCGTATTCTGAACTGTGAACGTTCGGTCATGCTTAGAGGTAAGGGAAGGTTATATAATTTGATTAAGATTCTTGTTTTGAATGGATGTACGTTCGTTGATTTCTGAATGAATATGAAGTATGATTGTTGATATGTTTTGACTGTATGACGTATGAATATTTACTATGATATGGATGTATGAATGTATGAAGATAGATGTTGAGAAATGTATTGATAAGAGTATGAATTCTAAGTCTGGAGTTTTATGTGAAAATTGATGTTCGTCACTGAAGGTCTTTGACCGTTGGGTTTTCTTGTGGACTCGGTTGAAACGGGATTCTTTTTCATTTGGAAAGAATTCTAGTTGAGGATGAATGTCTTCATTTTGTAATATTTGTCCATGAGCGTTCAGCCAAGGGTAGTCGTTCCTTGGTATTTGGTTATAAACTCAAGTATATCTATATGTATTTGTGTATTTCGTTCCTTCTTGAACACTATTTAAATGGTATCTTATTATATTTATCAAGCCTTTCTTCTATAAGTTTAGTAGTGCTCGATCTTACACCAAGCGCTCGTACTAAGTAAGTGCTCGGTCTTACACCAGGCGCTCGTTCTCGTTTCCGTAATCTATCTTTATAATAAGAGCGTTCGTCCAAACTCTATAGAGTTCACTCTCTACAGTTCTCGGTCTTCGACTGACATTCGGTTTCCTTGAGGTTTAGCTCATTAAGAAGCTAAGTAATTATTGGCGATCGGTTTCTTCATATGATTCCGTCAAGTACTATTATTTGATGTCCTACAGTATTTGTCTCAATTGGTTTCGGCCTAGAG
Organism: Vigna hirtella; assembly: GCA_027742795.1. NCBI lineage: Eukaryota > Viridiplantae > Streptophyta > Magnoliopsida > Fabales > Fabaceae > Vigna > Vigna hirtella. Next base: position 152,077 of record JAHCHA010013262.1, read on the forward strand.
TCTTAGTACTCGGCCTATGCTTTACGGTGTTCGGTTTGAACTCTCAAGAGTCAGTTCATTAAATTGGCTCACTTGGTAAACAACAGTCGATTCTATTAGTCTTTGAGAAGTATTATTGTATTCAGTCCTTTTCACAACTAGTGAGTAACTCTCTCAATTTGATTATGTTTTGAGTTGGAGACATCTCGGTCTCACTCCAAGAGATCGGTCTTGTTCTGGATTATAAACTAACGTGTGGTATTTGGTATCCTAAGGGATCTTTAATTCAAATTGGTTTAGTTGAGGTTTTAATAATGAAAGATGATAGAATACGATATGGATGAAATGACTTTAGTTATGGAAGAGTGTTCCTGGGAGGAATATCTCATGATTTGATTTGGAATGGTAAAGTATGAATGTGGCCACGCTAAGCTGGCGGTTCATCCTGATATTCCATGATTACTCGTTTCTCACGTAGAGAAGGGTAAGTCATGTGTGGGAATGACAGGAGGTCCTCGTCCTTATGGTTAATTTGGACGGAACGGACTAACCTCGGGTGGCAGCTGTTGAGGGTATCCCAGTTACTACATCACCCTGGTGCACGAACGTCGTAGCTACACAAAATTCATACAGTCCGAACAGTTAGAGTCTAGTATTAGGCTTTGCATGAAAGAGTTAATGAGTTATCTTGTTTAAATTGATTGAGTGAAATATATGTTGATAATTGAATTAAATTACATAAGCTTACTTTATTTCCTGTCTTGTCCGTTTTGTACGTTCGGTGGTTATCCTTCTGTTGCAATGATCATCCATGTGGATGTGAGCAGAAGGAGAAGCTTTGCTGGAAGAGGCGCTGGAAGAAGAAAGTTTGGTCGAGGTAGAAGTTAAGACCGAACAGTAGAGCCGTTCGGTCAGTAGTTAGTTTCTTTGTGTGATAACCGTTCAGTCATCTGTTGTTTTCTTCTTTTGTATGACCGTTCGGTATGTCTTCTGTAAACCGTTCTGTCTAGATTGCATATTTGTACAGTTTTAATTTCCCCGTTATCTTGTAAGGCCGTTCGGCCATAAGCGTACATCTCATCTTTTGTAAGACTGATCTGGAATATTATTAATATGTGATTATTCCCTTATATAGTTTTTATATTGTATTTTTGGGATGTTTCATTAACGGTATCAGAGCAGTTTTGTTCCTTAAGAACATTGTAGGTTATGAGTATACTATGCTTTTGTTGTGTGCTCAACGCTCGGTTAGTGAGTATTTTGGACTCTTTGAATTAATCTGATGGTTTTCTTTTTCTCTGCTTCTAAGAGAAGAGATGGCTCCTAGACCTTCTCCTCAACCTACCGATCGGGATACATCTGATAACACTAGATTGCTAAAGTCAATGATAGAGGCTCTACAACAACAGAATGCTGCTCGAGTACAACAAAATACGGTGGCTCTACAGAGCTTAGAGGCTGCTAGAGCGAACGCTGAAGTAACTCAAAGGCAGTTAATGGAGATATTAGCAACCACTAGGAATACAGCTGGGGCGTCCACTTACTTTGGGAATCACCAAACCAAACGGAGTTTCGAGAGTTTTCTCCAACATCACCCAGCTAGGTTCAATGGGAAGGGGTGTCCAGATGACAAGAGGCTGGCCTTTATCGAGTATCTGTTGATTGGAGAGGCTAGTTATTGGTGGACCAGTATGAAGGTGATATTAGCAGACAGCCAAACTCTCATTTCTTGGGAAGTTTTTAGAAGTAAGTTCTATGAGGAACACTTCCTGGATAGTGTTCGTTTCGCTAAAGAAGTGCAAGGTGGGATGTCAGTCTCGGAATACACCAGCAAGTTCAAACATTTGGTTCGGTTTAATACTATGGCTATGAGCGAGGAGTGACCTTAAACTGCTGATATCAAGTTTATGTATCAAGTCTTTCCCTTCCAAGGTAGAAAGGGCCAAGGTAATGGAGAAGAACATTCAAGAGGTCGAACAGCAGAAGAAGCAACAACAGCAGACGGCTCGAGGACCCGTTCTTTCAAGAAACACTTCGGGTCAGAGGAGGACCCCTTATTCTCGTCCTGCGCTACCCGCAAGTTTTGGAGGGTCTCCTTCCCAGTCTTTGGTTGCGTTCGGTCAGTCTGGACAGTAGGGGACCGTAACTTGTTTTCAATGTGGAGGACCCCAATACCGGTCGTCATGTTCTCAGCTAGTGGGAGGAAAGTTTTGCGCTCGTTGTAAAATGAACGGACATCTGGAGAGCGAGTGTAACATGGGAAGGCGAGCGGTGATGAGGCCACCAAATGCTGGAAGAAATCAACCGAGGGGTGGTGGCCGAGCACAAGCGGTCGGTCGGGTCTATGCTATAACCGGAGCGGAAGCGGCAAACTCAGGTACACTTATCACCAGCACTTGCTTACTGTATGGACTGTCGTGTTGTGTGTTATTTGATTTGGGGGCAACACATTCCTTCATCTCGAAGGCGTGCGTTGAAAAACTAAGATTGACCGAGAGTGAGATGTAGTTTGACTTGGTGGTGTCAACCCTAGAGACTGGTGAGGTTACGACGTCTACTGTGTGCATTAGATGTCCTATTGAGGTGGAAGGGCGTAGATATAAGGTAAACCTTATCTGTTTACCTCTAAAAGAATTAGAGGTGATTTTAGGAATGAATTGGTTGGCTGCCAATCGCATTCTCATAGATTGTGGGGAGAAGAAGTTAGTATTCCCTGATCAAGAAGAAGAGTATTCTATAATGCTCAGTCAACTAAGGGAAGATATCATGGAAGATGCCATCTGTTTTCTGATAATGACGCATACGGATGAAGTGTTCGAGGAGTTAAGTCATGACCGAGCGATTAGTCGCGAGCGAAGTGGAGAACGATCGGTTGTGAATGAATTTCCGGACGTTTTTCCAGAAGAAGTACCCGGACTACCTCCCCCTCGCGAGGTAGAGTTCACAATTGATTTGGTGTCAGGAGCAGGGCTCGTCTCTATAGCGCCATACCGGATGTCTCCAGCTGAGTTGGCTGAACTGAAGAAGCAAATTGAAGATTTAATGGACAAGCAGTTCATTCGGCCAGGTGCGTCACCTTGGGGAGCTCCAGTATTGTTAGTGAAGAAGAAAGATGGTAGCTCTCGACTATGTTTGGACTACCGACAGTTGAACAAGTTGACTATCAAGAACAAGCACCCCTTGCCTAGGATTGATGATCTGTTGGATCAATTGCATGGGGCTACTATATTTTCGAAGATTGATTTGAGATCAGGATATCACCAAATTCTGGTTAAGGAAGGAGACGTTCAAGTCTCGATATGGTCACTACGAGTACGTAGTAATGTCGTTCGGTGTTACTAATGCTCCTGCCATATTCATGGACTACATGAATCGCATTTTTAGACCATTCCTGGACAAGTTTGTGGTTGTTTTTATTGATGATATCCTAATTTAGTCCAAGAGCCGTGAAGAACATGAAGAACACTTGAGGATAGTGCTTGGTGTGTTGAGAGAGAAGAAGTTATATGCCAAGTTATCCAAGTGTGAATTCTGGATGAAGGAAGCACAGTTTTTGGGGCACGTAATTTTGGCAGAAGGTATCTTGGTGGATCCGGCTAAGGTGCGAGCCGTACTGGAATGGGAGAGTCCCTGTTCGGTCACTGAAGTTAGAAGTTTTGTGGGGCTAGCGGGCTACTATAGAAGGTTTATTGAAGGATTCTCTAAGATAGTAGCGTTGTTGACTCTGTTGACCAGAAAAGATCACCCGTTCGTTTGTGTGACCTAATCGTATCAAGTAATAAACTCGGTAAGACCAAGTATCGTTCTCCCAAAGGACTCACGGCCTAGTTAGTTATATGATTTCTTGATTATTTAAGACTTGTGAACAAATTGTTATAAGTTTCAAATGCAAAGACAAAAAGTAAACATGTATGCATGTGATGATCAATGGGAAAGAAGAACACAAACACTGAACGAATTATATGGATGAGTATGTTGTTGGGGTAATCAATTTCATCTTATCCACTCTCATATATTTTAGGAATTCATCATTCTTTTCATCAATGTTAATGCCAATCTCTAAATTACCTTAAACCCGATGTCTCGGCGAAGAAAGCCTATCCTTAATTATGAGTTCATACAATTCCTAGCATCCCTAATAATTAATTATGAAGCACAGAAGCTTAAAGGCAACCAACCCTCATATCCCTATGTCTAGGCAATACTGCTTTTGGGAGAATTTCCCCGGATCTAGATTTTACCGTATGTGTCCATATCAATAAAACCAATAATCATGACATCGAATGAGTTAAACAATGCATGTTTTGAGCAAAGAGGAAAAACCCTAACTAATGATGAAAGAAAGCATGTATCATAAATATGATGTTTAAACACAAAATTCCATATATGAGAGCTTCAAAAGATTACATTGATTCCCCAACAACAAGAAGAGTTTAGTTCACCATATTCATGGTGAAACTAAATGAAATACAATGAAAGAGTGAAAGATAGAAAAACCCTAGAAAGAGAAGAGGAGAGCCGTCACCATCTCCAATTCTACCCTAAGGGGTGAAAATTGTGTTTTGCGTCTTCTCCAGCCAAAGATACAAACCTTAGGACGTCCTAAAGCTTATATACTATTCTAAAAATTACAGAAAATTAGGCCCAAGCCCATAAAAGTAACAGAAAATCGGTCCAAGCCCATTTAGAATGGCGCTCAGCGGTATTTTACCATTGAGCGGTACTATAGCGCATGATCCATTTTGCCCCCCAGCTGCTGTTTTGCCCCTCAGCAGTGATTTCGGTACCTGAAAACTGCCGCTCAGCGCCACTCGGTCGCACTTTTTTTGCATTATGGTTGACTTTTCAGCATTCTGGTTGACTTTTCTGGTTTCTGGTTGACTTTTCAGCATTCCAATCATTCGGTACTTCAATTCTTCTTTCAAATCATTCAATTAGCCTACAAAATCAAGGGAATCTTGCACAAAACAATTAAATTCACCTTTAACTCTCTTATTCACAAAACTAAAGAAAAAATATGAGTTCAAGCTAGTTTCTAAGTCTTAAAGGTTGCTTTTGGTATCAATTTTAAGCATAAAAATAACAATTTTTCAACTGTTATCACAACCCCAAACTTAGAACTTTGCTTGTCCTCAAGCAAATAAGATGTAACTCAATTTTCCACCAATCCTCCAATCCATACAATGGTTCACCACATTCAAAAATCCTTCTTTCAAGACAAGTAAATACTCAATTTAGCTCATCATCAAGACTTCAATCAAGATGTGCACATGCTTTTAGTGTTCACTCAAACACATACTATCCAACAAATGCTATTTTCATGAATGATCAATTAACTAAGCAAATATGTTCTTATGTGTTCATGGAATCTATCCTCACTAGATAAAGTGTTTCACTCAAACACACAAGTGTATAGGAGATATTCACTCATTCACTCTACTATTACAATGTCACATGAATCAACTTTGCCTTTCATTTAACCATAATCAAAAACACTTACAAGCACACATCATCACAAGGACTTTTCAATGCCTTATAATGTGGTTGGGCTAACAATAACAATTGGTTTTTCTGGATCATAAAACCCTTGAGTTAAGAGAATCATCTAAACACAACCATTCTTGATTATTCCCAACTTTCTTTTGCATTGAGCTTTTCTTTTCTTTTTCTTTTCTTTCCTTTTTCTTTTTCTTTTCACATGCTTAACTTTTAACTCAATGCTTTTTATTTTCCCTTTCTATTTTCCAACAACCCCAAACTTGAACATTTATCAATACCACAGAATATTATCATCTTAACTCAAGGTAAAGCTTTTCAAAAAGGGTTTTCAAATCATGTTCAAGGTTAAGGGTTCAAAGGATAGAACACATAGTGCTCTCTTTTGTGGGGCTAAAAGCATGAATTTGGCTAATAAAAGGGTTACCAACAAATGGCCTTGATCATATGATGCAAACAAGCAAGTAATTCAATCATAGAAAACCTGGGCAAAGTCATTCATGCTTTCACAGTAATAGTATTCAACAATAACAACTCTGGAGCTCAAAACCTCACATATAAGCTCATTCACATTCCACATATAACATCCTGCTTAGAATCATAATCACAATCACAACATCTTGCATTTGTTCACAATGCTTGTGAACCACGAGTATAAGCATATAATGTGCACATTCTTAATCATCAATCAAGATCCAAACATCATCAAGCAATACTTATCATGCAATAAGTCATAAGCAAACCATCATAACAGATAAAGTTTCAAATTGAGTACATCAATCCTATTCTAAAAACAGAAGTAAATAAGTTCACAAATTTAAAACACTGGATACAAAAGATCCTGCTCTAGTGCTGATAGCATCCATCAGTAAATGCTATCTCAGCTCTTCATCAGCCTGTGTTGTCGTCTGTATCTTCCTCCTCTTCATTATCTTCAGATGCAACTAAAGCAGAATCAAAATAAACAAACAAAATATAGTAAATCAACTGGGTTGCCTCCTAGGTAGCGCTTGTTTAACGTCACGAGCCTGACCCAAAATCCACCAACACCCATCAATAGGTGCAAATCTTTCTTACCAACACCCATCAGTAGGTGTAACAAACCTAGTATCCTTCAGTAGATACTTAACCACCTAGAATCCATCAGTAGATGCTATACCTTGTAGAAAAAATTTATAACTTAAACAAAAATAACAAAAGTTCATAATTACATCACCAAACCAAAAACAAAAGTTCTTAAATCACTGGGTTGCCTCCCAGCAAGCGCTCTTTGAATGTCATTAGCTTGACCCAATAAAGCTCAAGTTCCATCTTCTTTTTCTTCTTCTTTCTACTAAACTTCTTTAGAAATTTGATCAAACCAGGAACCTGTTGCAATGTCTCAATCATAGGAACTTTAATCTCCAATTTCTTGAAGATTTCCATGAAGCACTTAAATTTCTTTTCCTTCCTATGATACTTCTTTGGATGACGAAAGGGTTTTTCATATGATTCTCTCTCTCTTCCTCTCGTCCTCTTTCTCTTTTCTCTCACTTTCTTGTTCCTCTTTTTCTTTTCTCTTACTCTCTTTTTTTCTTTTCTTTTTCTACTCACTTTCTCAATCTTCACACAAATTTTCTCTTCTTCTTTCTCTTCTCTCTCTTTTCTCTCTTCTTTTTCCAACTCAACTTTTTCAACATTTACACTCACTAGCACTTTACACTCTTCCCTGGCGTTAACCTCAGTATTAGCCCCAAAATTCTTGTCAAGCCTTTCTTCCAACTGCTTAGTAAGTTGACCCACTTGAATCTCCAAGTTCTTAATAGCAGCTTCAGTGCTCTTTTGAGTGGATTCAGTTACCTGTATGAATTGCTGAAGAGTTTCTTCCATCCTTATTGATCTTTCATTAAGTGTAGACATTTGTTGCCATAAGGTTGGTTGTTGCTGTTGCTTGTGAAATTGCCCTGATTGTCCAGCTTGCCCACTTTGTCCTTGACCAATACTTGGCTGTGGTTTCCACCCTTGATTGAAGTTCCCCTCACGGTATGGAAATTGATTGGCCATGAAGTTAACATCCTCTAAAGCTTCCACTGGAAAGGCGCATTGACCATTGATATGGTCACCACCACATAGTTCACACATCTGTTGTTGAACCTGTGCAATAGTCTTTAACTCTTTTGGCAATTGTGAAAGTGTCTTTGTGAGATTTTCCAGTTGTTGAATTATTATTTTGTTCTGAGCTAACAAGGCATCATTGGATTGCAACTGTAGAACTCTTTTTTGTTGAATAGGAGCTCCTCTTTCACTGTTCAACTCATTGTCATTAGTAGCCATGTTTTCAATTATTTCAGTTGCTTCCTCTAGAGTCTTCCATTTAATATTGCCTCCAGCTGAGGCGTCTAGCATCAACTTGGTTTGTGAACCAAGACCTCCAAGGAAGAATAGGACTACTTCTCCTTCGTCAAATCCATGCGTGAGAGTCTTTCTTAATAGGCTTTTGTACCTGTCCCATGCGTGACCTAGTGATTCCTCCATGCCTTGCCTGAAAGATGAGATCTCTTGCTTTCCTTTGTTTACCTTGGATTGTGGGAAGTATTTGTTCAAAAACTTTGTCACCATAGCTTCCCACTCTATAAAGCTCCCTTCTGGAAAAGAGTTCAACCAAAGCTTAGCATTGCCTCCCAATGAGAAAGGAAACAAGTTCTAGCATTGCCTCCCAAACCTTAAAGGCAACCAATCCTCATATCCCTATGTCTAGGCAATACTGCTTTTGGGAGAATTTCCCCAGTTCTAGATTTCCCCGTATGTGTCCATATCGACAAAATCAATAATCATGACATCGAATGAGTTAAACAATGCATGCTTTGAGCAAAGAGGAAAAACCCTAACTAATGATGAAAGAAAGCATGTATCATAGATATGATGTTTAAACACAAAATTCCATATATGAGAGCTTCAAAAGATTACATTGATTCCCCAACAACAAATTAGGTTTAGTTCACCATATTCATGGTGAAACTAGATGAAATACAATGAAATAGTGAAAGATCGAACCCTAAAAAGTTGAGTAGGTAGCCTTAGCATCCAAAATCTTCCTCCAAGGGGTGGAAAGGTGTGTGTTTGCTTCGTACTCTGCCAAAGATACAAACCCTAGGAAGTCCTAAAGCTTATATATTATTCGAAATATTACAGAAAAGTGGGCCTAAGCCCAAAATAATGGCGCTCAGCGGTAAACTACCGCTCAACGGTAAGTGCGTGTGTTGAATTCTTCCCCTCAGCTGCACTTTCACCCCTCAGCGGAGCCAACGGGTGTTCATTAGTGCCGCTCAGCGGTACTTGCGGCTTCTCTTCTTTTTCACTTTTTGAGTTCTTTTTTGATTCCATCTCTATCCTTCTTCACTTCTTTCATCAAATTCACCTTAAAACCTGCATAAAACACTGAAATCAAGCATAAACCTGTCCAACTTTCTTATTTCAAAAAATATAAACAAAAGCATGACTCCAAGCTAGTTTCTAAGTGTTAAAGATTGCTTTTTGTATAAATTTTAAGCATGAAAATAACAGTTTTTCAACTGTTATCATCTTCCATATTGGTGTAAACTTGATGTGCGACACTACATAGACGTAATGCATGCTGAAAACAATGTATGTGATAGTGTTGTTGGGACTTTACTAAACGTTAAAGGAAAGACAAAAGATGGAGTGAAAGCTGATGGACAAATTTATGAACACCAAAATGTGATGTCACAAACTTGTTTTACAATCGACAAGTATGACCGAATCGTTTCAAGTAATAAACTTGGTAAGACCAAGTATCGTTCTCCCAAAGGACTCACGGCCTAGTTTAGTTATGTGATTCGTTGATTAGCTAAGACTTAAGAAAGAAATAATTGGATTTTATATGCAAAAGATGAAAGTAAACATGTATGCATGAATGTGATCAATGGCTAAAGCAAAATACAACACTTTCAATGGAATATATGGATGAGTATGTTGTTGGGGTTATCAATTTCATCTTATCCACTCTCATATATTTTAGGAATTCAACATTCAATTCATCATTGTTAATGCCACTCTCTAAATTACCTTTCAAAGAAGGCTTCTCCCTAATTACGAGTTCATACGATTCCTAGCATTCCTAATAATTAGTTTATTTAGCGCAGGAGCTTAAGGCAACCAATATACTTATTGGGAGAAATTCCCCGGATCTAGACTTCCCCGTACGTTTCCGTATCGACAAAACCAATAATCATGCATTGAATGAGTTAAACAAAGCAAGCATTGAGCAAAGAGGAAAAACCCTAACTAATGATGAAAGAAAGCATAGGTCTTAGATTAAGATGTAAACACAAATTCCATATATGAGAGCTTCAAAAGATTACATTGATTCCCCAACAAACATACAAGGTTTAGTTCACCATATTCATGGTGAACCTAGATGAACAATAATGAAAGAATGAAGGATAAAACCCTAGAAAGGTGAAGAGGTAGCCTGAGCATCCAAGATCCTCCTTCAAAGGGGTGGTAGAGAGAATGTTTGCTTCGTTCCAGCCAAAGATACAAACCCTAGGAAACCCTAAAGCTTATATACTATTCGTAAATTACAAAAAATTAGGCCCAAGCCCAAACATAGTGCCGCTCAGCGGTAAGTGCGTGAGTTGGTTTCTTCCCCTCAGCGGCCATTTTGCCCCTCAGCGGTTCCGCTGAGCGGCAGTTGCGGCTTCTCCTTTTGCACTTTTTGATGTCTTTTCTGATTCCATCTCTCTCCTTCTTCACTTCTTTCACCAAATTCACCTTAAAACCTGCACAAAAACACTGAAATCAAGCATAAACCTGTCCAGCTCTCTTATTTCTGAAAATATGAATAAAAGCATGATTTCAAGCTAGTTTCTAAGTGTTAAAGGTTGTTTTTAGTATCAATTTAAGCATGAAAATAACAGTTTTTCAACTGTTATCAAAAGCACGACAAGACTTGGTTGAGATGGGAATCCGTTCTAAGTTACATCCGCAATCCATAGGAAGACTCACCTATCTTCCTCCAGCTTGTCACACTCTTTCAGAAAAAGAAAAACAAATATTTTGCCAATGTTTACATAGTGTGAAGGTTCCACAAGGTTATTCGTCGAATATTAGTAGCCTTGTTTTTATGAAAGATTTGAAGTTGGTTGGTTTAAAGTCTCACGATTGTCATGTCTTAATGAAACAACTTTTACCAGTAGCTATTCGAGCCATATTACTTGCCTCTATTAGAGGTATTCTCACACGTTTGAGTTTGTTTTTCAATGTCATTTGCAAGAAAGTTGTTGATCCTCGACAGTTAGATGATTTGCAAAATGAGGCCATCAGACTATTGTGCCAATTGGAAATGTATTTCCCACCCTCATTTTTTCATATCATGGTTCATTTGATTGTCCATTTAGTGAGAGAGATTCGAATATGCGGGCCGGTTTACTTGAGGTTGATGTACCCAGTTGAAAGATACATGAAGATCTTAAAGGGATATGTTAAGAATCAATTGAGACCGGAAGCTTCGATTATAGAGCGCTACATTGCAGAGGAAGCCATTGAATTCTACTCAAGTTATATGCCAAGTTGTGACTAATAGGACTTCCAAAGAAAATACATGAGAACAGATGTGAAGGAAAGGGAGTTCGAGGAGTAAGGATTGAAAGTGTTAGTGGAAAAGATGTTAATCAAGCACATTTGTACATTTTAAACAACACAGAGGATGTTTCCTTACATTTCACAACACATTGATGAAATTAAGTCAGCACATCCACGTATGAGTGAAAAGTGGACACTTAATGAACATAACAAATCCTTTTTAGCTTGGTTTAAGAAAAAGATTTATGCGACTCCGAATGTTTCTGAAAATCTATTGAGACTAGCTCGGGGACCTAACACTGATGTGATCACTTTCGGCGGCTATTACATAAACAATTACTTGTTCTATTCAAAGGAGGAAGACGATAAAAGTAGAGTTCAAAATAGTGGAGTTACCCTACAAGCTGAGGCTGTACACTTTTCCAGTTCCAAGGATAACAATCCAACTACAACATCAATCAATTATTTTGGAATAATACAAGAAATTTGGGAAATTGATTATGACACTTTTAGAGTTCTAGTTTTCAAGTGTAAATGGGTTGTAAGTAATTCTGGTGTGGTGATAGAAGACCTCGGATTCACTTTGGTGGATCTTAACAAAATGAGTTACACAGATGAACCATTTATTATGGCTAGTCAAGCAAGACAAATATTCTGTCACTGACCCAGTGAATCACAAATGGTCAGTGGTATTGGAGGCAGAGCCATGCACACAACTAATGATGAAGACTCTCTAGATATACTTGAGACAAGCTCTTTTTCATCGAGAACCATTGAAAATAAGGTCGATGAAATACATGTAACATCGTTCAAAAGTTACTTGGGCGTGATTGCAAAAGCACATGTCCCTATTGTCGCTACCTATTGGGATGATGTCCCACAAGTTGACAAAAATCTACTATGGCAGGATATTTTGGTATGTTTAAGATGTTTTACTTCAATCATTGACTTATTTTTGTTGATCATGCTTTAACATTAATTTTTTCTGGCAGGTATGTTTTTTAATATTTTGCTCTAGTCACACAAGATGCTAATTTGTGATTTATGCTTAATGATTTTCATTTTTTCATAGGTGAAAAGGATAGCCGCCCAGCAGAGGCAGAAGCTTAATGATACACCACACGTACTGTCACGTGGTGGTTATGCGTTATTAGAGAAAAAGATGAGAAAATGTCGCGCTGAGGAGTTAGGTCTTGAGTCACCTGATCTAGCACCTCCACCAGCCAGACATGAATTGTGGAAGGCTGCATGGACAAAGTCCAATGGCCAGTTTACATCCCAATCTGCTCAGGAGATATCCTAGAGAATTGTAAGCGGAAACTTTTAACTAATTACCATAGTTCATAAAAAATTATGTAACAAGCTTTTTAATGTGTCTAACTTCATTATGATATGCAGGATGACTTGGTTGACCAACAGAGTCAAGGCACATTTGTGGCACAAGGTAGGGAGGACCTCCTAGTAGCAGCCACAGGTCGGCTAGACCGTCTAGGTCGCGTGCGTGGTGTTGGAGGAGCTGTTAGATTGAGGGACTACTTTGGCCCTAAACCAAGAAGCACAGAAGCCGTGACTCAGGAAATGGTTAGTAGCATCAGGCAACAGGTGCAAGTCGAATTAGAGGAAAGCATGGGTGAACGCTTCAGAATGCTCGAAGAAAAACTTGCGATGATCACCCAACAAGAGCAACAACAACAACAAGAGCAACAACAACAGTCACAGCAGGAGGACGCCCCTACAGATGATCCTACTGCACCTTGTGTGAGCACCAAAGGCTCATGCTCTATTGCAGATCATACTAATTACAATATTTAGTATGAGTTTTTGGTTGATGAGGATCCTCTGCACGTAGTGGTTGTGGGACGAAAGATTGCAGGAGGCCAGACCATTCATAGTGCTCCTTTATTGCCCACTCACGCGCGGGTAATGATTGATGATCCAAGAGACCCCTAGGCTCGAGTGCCATTGCCTACATCTGAAATCCAATTCGTGGGGGAGGCCTTAGGCACATTCATAGCTTGGCCTAAGGCTATGATCATGCCATATTTTGGCCCACCAGCGGTATTATATTCTTCTTTTAATTATCTTAAATCTTCAAGTTATAATTAAACGATTCTTAACTTTTGTAAATGTGAGTTGCAAGTCTATCGTCCTGAGAAACAACCAATTGCTCAACCTGTGAACGAGGCTCGTAAGGAAGCAGAAGACCATGATGCTATATCCATATTGACCTCCAGATTAAATAAGTTGAGAAAAGGACCGGTAGAGATGTTGTGGGAGTTAAGAACATTTGGCCTCGAGTGCCATGTTCCATTGTATATTAATTTCGATGATGCTTATGAGATCATTGGTGGAGAAAAAATGCTCAACATTTCATGCATACAATTTGGTGCATGTAAGTTTTTTATTTGTTATTTTCCAATTTGTATATTAGTATTATTACTTTTTAATAAATATACTTAACTTTATTCTTACAGGTACATGGACACCATCGTAGTTGAATCAGGTTGAGTGTCAGTTTATGGCTTTCTTGAACCTCAGACCATTCAACCATCTAGAAAGACATTAAATTCCAGAAAATCATATATTCAAACATGGATGACTGAGTCTAACAGAGAGATATATATCGCGCCATACATTGATGCGTAGGTGTTTCCCAATATTGTCAACTTTTATCAAATTTTAATCAATAAACTAACGCACTAGTTATTGGTACATGACAGGGGCCATTGGCAACTCATGGTGATCATTCCAAAAAAAGCACAAGTTGTATGGTTTTGCTCTCTTCATAGGAAGATTAAAGCGGAGTTGAAGTCCTTGATACAAACGTAAGTATTACATTCATTCTTATCAATGCATTATGATATTAATATATTAACTTATGTTTCTAATGTTTCAAATGTTTCAAATTTGTTTAGAGTTGTGACTAGGACCAGAGGACAACAACTTGAAATTATATATCCTAAGGTTGGAATTCGTTTATCTTTAACCTTAAATTTTCGTAGTCAAATTTAAACCATTACATTTGACTAAGTTCTTTCATATGTTTAGTGTAATAAGAAGAATGATTCCTGAGCATGTGGCTACTACATCATGTCATGGATGAAGGCAATCATCTGCGTAGAAATCAGAGGGGAATGGACTGAGGTAAAAATTTACATTTGAAAATCTTACAAATATCAATAAACTTTTGACATTAAAATGAATATAATAGTAAAGTTTCCTTGATTATGCAGCGGTTCAACACTATCTCTCCATTGTCCACTTCAGTAATAACGACGATAAGAGAGGAATGGGCAGGATATTTGAATAAACATTTTAAATAGCTATAGCTTTAGGTTTTTCCTTTCATGATAATAGCATTTTCTTACTTATGCAACTTTTAAATTGTTAATAGATTATTGTGAATAGATGAATACTGTGAATAGATGAATGGAAAATTGGGTTCTTTAAAGCTTTGATGATAGCATTAGTGTCTTTTAGTTTTACTATTTAATTGGAATTGATGAATTGATGATAGCATGGTTTAAATTAATTAATTCTGTGAATATATATGAATTGGAAAACCGGTTTCTGTATTTCAGGTTTGGTCGAATGAGCTAAACTGAATCAAATCGAAAAAAAAAACACTGAAGGTAACGTCGAAGTACACACCATTTGACGTTCAAACATCCACAGTAACGTCCCATATAGACAATTTCGACGTTCACCTTACGTCATTACCTTATACTTGACGTCAAATATTCCTTTAAATATAAATATTTATTCAAATATTACTCAAAAATTGACGTCACTTTGAACTTCGACCTGAACATTACGTCCCTTATCCTCCACTTAGACGTTACGTTTATGTTTCTTCTCTCGTACACAAGACGACAAATTTTACTATAAATATAAATATTAATACAAATATTGAATGTCAATCTCTTTACTAACTGACGTAACATCATGTCGTTGCACAACGTCGACGTTAGGTTTACGTTAAATATAGATACACTCGACGTGAAATTATACTATTAACGTCACCTCGTGATATTCGACGTAAAAGTTACGTCACCCGCTATGACGTCGGTCTCTAATTGGTCGTTAAAAGCCAAAAATAAACGACGTAATACGCTGTTTTTGCAGTAGTGATTCTAAATTAGAATAGAGGCTTAGAATTTTAGTATGGAGTCGGTTTTGTGTTTCTGTTCTGTGTCTATTTTGCTTGTAATCTAATTGTAATCACTATGAATATGAATGAAATTAAACTACTTGAAACGAAATCCAAATCTGTTAACTTATTTCTTATGTCTCCTAAAGCTCTTTCATGCGTCACCCTAACTTTTGTGACCTTGGAAGAGCTATGAGGAACCATAAAAAATATGATATCAAATGACAAGTTACGACTAAATTTTATGAGTAGAGGACTAGATCAAGGATGTGCAAGTGTATTTATAAAAATGGACTTGATCTTTGACGTCAACTTTTACAATATGCGACGTAACATTCATTTTTTCCTATTTTTTTTTTAAAAAAGCCCATAATAACATTAAACAAAGGAGAAATATGAAAATATAACCACGAAAAGTATATATTAAAATTTCAAACAGAGTTCAAACATACAAAAATATACTAAAATATAGGGTTAAATATGTTTTCTGTCCCTTAAGTATCACACGATTTTGGGTTTAGTCCCTACTCGAAACTTTGACGGTTTTTAGTCCTCATAGTTTTAAAACTCTTAATATTAGTCCTTAAAACTGGACGGCGTTAACTTTTAGTAGATGTGGCAAACGGCGAGGCCGCGTCTTATGACAGCTTGCCTCTTCACTCTCTGCCACGTTGCTGGTGTCGTTCGTCTTCTCCGCCAGAGTAGAGCCTCCATCGGACTAGCCGCCGTGCTGACCTTCCGCTCAGTCCAAGGCGTCGCCGGCGACACCAATCGCCACCGGGACCATTCCCGGCCACGGCGTCGATTTCTTCCTCCTTGCCTTTTCTCCACGCGCGAGAGAGAAGCTCTCTCGTTCCTCCGCCATTCACCCCCTGAGAGAGCCCAACCTCCGCGAGCCACAAACAAGAATGAAAGTAAACTGCTACTAATCTGAAAACAGCAAACTGAATAGCCGCATTAGAATTGAAAGCAGTAACAGACTTGCTACTTACTCATGTTCTACAGTCCTAAAAACAGTAAATAAAAGAAAGGGACAAGGAAAGGGACATTGGCTAAAGATTCATCAAAGAGTAGAGCATCCAACTCTTTTTTTGACTCAATAAATCTTTCCTTGTCATACGCATCAACCAAGTACACCACTGCATCTACCTGTATCAAAGAAGGATGCAACTTGATCATCATCACAAGATAAATAAACAATAAAATAATAGATCCGGGGCAAGAAAAAATGGTTCTTAGTTAAAAAAATGTCACATAACACCAAATAAGAAATAGCTTCGGAAGCATATATGTATGATTAGCACATCCTCTAAAGTGCGCCATCAGCAAGCTATTACCGTCATTTCTGCCACTACACATGAATCAAATAAAGTAACAAATAATATAAAATAGGAAGATATAAATTCTTTGGTTCAGAAGTAATCATATAATGAAATACATATTACTCTTTCAGAAAATTCCGCAACTTCATTTAGTGGTGATGGAGATAGAGGAAGATGAGAAGATCCCAATTATTCTTGGAAGACCATTTATGAAAACGGCAAAGGTAATCATCAATGTGGATGATGGGATGATAGTGCTTCAAGACCGAGAGCAAAAGGTGATCTTTAATGTCTTCAAAGCTGAGCAGCAAATTCAAGAGAAGAAGACTAATCATAAAGCTGCATGTAAGGATGCACCAGTGATTGGACCTAAAGCTATCAAGCCGGTCATTAAAGGTAAAAAATTGTTTCTTGTCACAAGTTAGGGAAGAAGAAAAGTATGACAAAGGAAGGAGGGTTCATGATGACTTGGTGGATGCACAATTCAAACTTGGCACACCTGTAAGATTCAAGAACAAGTTGTGAGTTGTGAAAGATTTTAAAGAGAATGGAGTGATAGAGAGCTTCATTTGTGCTTGATCTTTGGCCACCTGAACAGGTGACAAAGGATGAAGCACAAACTTTTTGTCATTTTTGTGCACAGTTATGGTATTGGTGAGACCATGGTGTGTAGTGTTATTATCAAATTGCCATGGTCTTCCCAATAGTACATGGCAAGCTTCCATAGGAACTATATCACATATAACATCATCTTTAAAGTTTCCTATGGAAATTGCCAGTTTAACTTGATTCTTAACTGTTATATCCCCATCTTCATTTAGCCAATGAAGTTTGTAAGGTTTTGGATGGGGTATTACAGTAAGATTCAACTTTTCAACCAGCCTGGTGCTACAACAGTTGCAGCAAGATCCACTATCAATAATGAGAGAACAATATTTTTCTTGAATTTGACATCTTGTGTGAAAGATGTTCTCTCTTTGTGATAAGTGGTCTAGGTGTGGTTGACTGTTAAGCACTCTTCTCACCATGAGAAGTTGACAATCATCTGCAAACACTTCCTCTTCTTTCTCTTGCTCACTTTCACTCTCAGTGGTGGAGGATTCACTTTCACTACTATAAATGTCACTACCTCGTAAAATGATGGTTCTCTTGGTAGGACATTGAGCAGCTATATGACCTCTACCCAGACATTTAAAACACTTGATTTCACTATTTTGGATAGAGGTTTGAGGGGTTCTTTTGCTTTGACAATCTTATGTTCAAAAGGGGATTGAAATCTTTTCACAGAAGCTTTTCTCAAATTTTGTTGTTCTACCTTTATACACATTTGAACAAGATCATTCAAATCTCTATAAGGTAGAAGTTCAACCCTATCTCTGATATCAAGATTCAACCCACTCAAAAATCTAGCCAAAGTAGTCTCTTCACCCTCGGTTATTCCTGCCCTTATCATGTATAGCTCCATCTTTTGTCTATATTCTTCAACAGACATAGACTTTTGTTGCAATCTTTGGAGCTTATCCATGAGTTCTCTTTTGTAATAGGAAGGCATGTGCCTCTTCCTAAGGGCATTTGTAAGCTCATTCCAATATTTTATTGGAGGAAGTCTCTGTCTTAGTCTCTCTTGGACTGTAGCAGTCCACCAGTACATTGCATACCCTTGAAAACTTAGGGTAGCAAGAGAGACTTTTCTTTCTTCTCCCACTTGATGGCAAGCAAAAATTTGCTCAACCTTCATTTCCCAATCTAGGTAAGCCTCAACATTATCTTTTCCATGAAAGTGAGGCAATACCACATTAACTTCCTTAGGAGGAGGAGGATTTTCAAATTCCCTCCTGTGTCTTCTTGATGAAGAGGGTTGATGATAATATTCTCCTACTCTTAAGGTCTCTTGTTCATATTGGGACTCTCCACTATAACTTCTCTCCCTATGTTGGACTTGTTCCTCTCTCAAAAGTTTCAACTCATTTTCAACCATGGCACTATGTAGCTCTCTCTGGACTTTTTCTTGACTGATTTTTCTCTCAATCTCATTGAGTTGATTGACTAGAGTTTGGAATGAAAATTGATCTTTGGATGTGTCACTAATTATAGGGGATTGTCTTCCAGACATTTTAATGAACTTAAAAGTTTTCTTGAAATAAAGAACAAAAGTTTTCACTTGAGGATAATATTCCAGGTAAGAGAGGTGAACCGTATAGGTTGCTTAAATACCAAGTCTTGCCTTGCCAAATATATCCCTAGTTACTTACTAAAATCTTTAAATCAAAATTACTTGTAAATTCACTCAATGTCTTAAAGACACAAACAAACTTAAAGAAAACTAGACTCTAGAATCGGACTTTAATGTGATAAGGCTTAGAGTTTAATCTCTTCTAGCCTAAATCACCCTAAATCGTGAAACAAATAAACCAAAAAAAATGAAAACTATTCCTATGGTGAGAGCTCCTAAGTGAGGCTTGAAACTTTGGATCCAAGACACACTCACTGTCTACCAATTTTAAAATGGAACAAGTAAAACAAAGTTTGCAAATGATGGAAGAACACTTGTGAGTTTTGTCCAATCACTTGCGTAATGGCCCTTTACAAAAAAAAAATAAAAAAAAATACAAATTGCTAATACAATGAGACTTTGCAAAAGGAGGAAAAGAGAAAAAGTTTGACAATGCAACTTTGGCTTCTCTCAAATAAAACTGGATGATTCTGGAGGCAATCACGCAAGGCTCACAGTTGCTGGTGAGGAGGATTTTACTTGGCAGCAATCAAACTGCTATTACAGTATCAATAAAGACGTTTCCAGCATATCAAATTCTGCAGCACCGTAGTCACCATGCCTTGTTGTTTCCGTCAAATCTCCACTTCCTAGGAGGCTACCAACGATGAAAGATCTCTGGCTAGCCCAATACCATGTAATTATACCTCATCCAAACTATAAATCAGCAAGAGATTAGAGAAGGCAATGAAGCACTGCCAGACTTGTCTCAGGAAAATACTGCACTACAACACCTTTTATCAAATAGGTGGTAGGCCAGAAAACCAATGATTGAAAATAAAGCAAGAAAAGGAGATGCAAACACGGAGGCACAACAAAAAGAACCTAGGAAGAGTTCTAAAGCGTATTAAGAAAGCAAGAAATCAAAACAAGCTGCAATTAAATCAAATTAGGAGACAATTAGAAATTGATCAAACTGTTTGAGGAATTGTCTAAATGAACAATCAGTTTGGTGCACCAGATTTCGCAGATTCAACTTGCACTGGCCAATCAGCTTTTTAATTTGCAATATTTGTTTATGTTATATTGCCTTTAATATTGAATACACTTGACCAAGCTTTTGCTAACAAGTTTAGATTATTGAATTGCACCAAAACAGATTGTACAATTAACGTTGTAGTATGCAGCTTGCACCAAAAAGATGAAGACTAAAACTGGTGGTTTAGAGAGTCAAAATTGTGCAGGGTTATTTCAAGGTAAAATTTCTTTGCATGACCAGTTTTAATTCATCAAATCAAAGGTGTTGATACTGAAATTGGATGCAGAAATTTAGGATAACAGATTTTGACTCATTCAACCCTGTTTATGCAGCAAAAATGAATAACTCAACCACCCAGATTTTAGTGCACTGAATCAAACGACCTTTGAACATTGACATATGTCCATATACAGCATTTAAAACTTGCCAAAAGTGCTGGAAATAGTTGCTAAGACGTTCAGCAGTGATCTAATACTGAAACAGGATTTTAAAAAAAAAATGGACTAAGCAAAGCAGTGCAGTTCGGCCAACTGCAGATTGGATGCAAAGTGAGTTTTCCAATGATGCTACTAAGCCTTTTGCAGAAGCAATTCAGTGCTTATATGATGTGCATCAAGTACTAGCTCGGTTTGGACATTCAATCATAGATCCAATTCACCAATTTCTTTCAAATAAACACAAAGCTATTCTACTGCTCAAAATTCTGAAACTGGAATTGGTGTCACAAATCATGCACTTGAGCTCCCACTGAGTTTGTCATGGCTCATTTAGTGTGCAGATAATGACAACTTCTTCAGTTTGTTCAGATGTAGCAGAACACACAGTTTTTTTTAAACCAGATTTGAAGACAGAAATGTAAACACACATGACTGAACATTACAGGAAAAGATGCTCAAACAAAAAGGACTCAAACAACACAAATGGACCGATTAAAATAATGAGACACAATTAAAATAAAACTAGCACACCCGAACAGACTCAAACAGAACCTAATACACCAGAGAATGAATATAACAGTGAAACAGATTTCAGAGACAGCAAAAGAATAGGATGACAGTATGAAATTTTAAAGAAACACTTAGCTCACAAGACTAGCTCACTGGTGCACTTCGAACCAGGGTCTGAATACCACATGATAGCTCCAGCTTTAGGCGATTCCATAGATCTGTGAGCTTGACGACAAGAACAGCAATAGCAGCGGAAGAACAAAATAAAAACCAACCGATACGGTGCAGTAGCAACGGCTGAATATGTGGAAGAAGAGTTTGGATGAGGTGCTTTGGGGAATGGAACTAGCTCAGACAGCCTTCATCAATGGAAGGAAGCTAGAGGAGATTTGGGAGGAAGCACAGGAGTGACTTTCGGTGGGAGAAGCGCTGGAAAATGCATCAGCAAATCTATTCTCTCAATTCATCAAAAGTGTTTTTACAATCTGTGCAAGGAGAATTTATAATGGATTCTCCCAGCTTTGAACGGTAGAGATTTAAATGTCCAATACAAATCGTGAAACACGTGGCCAAGGTGTTGAACGTGGAAAGCTTGATTCTGCAATGAGCAATCAACACGTGGCAGTAGAATGGAATGAATGAGCTGGAAATTTCCGGATTGATGAGCTCCAAGGTTGGTACGTTTGAGTGCCAACCTTTATTTTATTTTTATTGTATTTTGGTTATCCTTCCCCTTGTGCTGGCTGGGACCTTGCTGGATCTGTTGGTTGTTCTCCTGGTTTCCACTCAAAGCATGTGAAGAGCACTTTACCTTCGGGATGGAGATCTTCAAGATCTTGTTCGAGCTTTTTGGCCATGCCTCGTGTGATGGGTCCTTGCTGTATGATTGTGCTTGGCGCTCTTGTATCAATCTTGAAGAATAAATTCCATACAAGAGAGTTTCTAAGGATTTACATTGATTCCCCAACAACAAAATAAGTTTAATTCACCATATTCATGGTGAAACTAGATGAAATACAATGGAAAAGTGAAGGATAGAAACCTAGAAAGTTGAGAAAGGAGCCTTAGCATCCAAAATCCTTCTCCAAGGGGTGAAAGAGTGCGTTTTTGCTTCGTCCCAGCCAAAGATACGAACCCTAGAACATCCTAAAGCTTATATACAATTCTAAAAATTATAAAAAATTAGGCCCAAGCCCATAAAAGTGCCTCTCAGCGGTACATACCACTCAGCGGTAATAGCGCGTGACCAATTCTTCCCCTCAGCGGCATTTCTCCCCAGAGCGGTGCCAACGGGTCTTTGAGAGTGCCGCTCAGCGGTAATTTACGCTGAGCGGTATTTGCGGTTTCTCTTCTTTTGCACTTTTTGTGTCCTTTTCTGATTCCATCTCTATTCCTTTTCACTTCTTTCATCAATTTCATCTCAAAACCTGCAAAAACAAGGAAGTCAAGCATAAAACTTGTCCAACTCTCTTATTTCCAACAATTCAACAAAATCATGAGTTCAAGCTAATTTCTAAGTCATAAAGGTTGTAATTGAAGTCAATTTTAAGTATAAAAATAACAGTTTTTCAACTATTATCACAACCCCAAACTTAGAACTTTGCTTGTCCTCAAGCAAATAAGATGTAACCATATTTTCCACCAATCCATACAATGGTTCACTACATTTAAAAATCCTTCTTTCAAGACAAGTAAATACTCAATTTAGCTCATCACCAAGACTTCAATCAAGATGTGCACATGCTTTTAGTGTTCACTCAATCACATAATATCCAACAAATGCTATTATCATGAATGATCAATCAACTAAGCAAAGATGTTCTTATGTGTTCAAGGAATCTATCCTCACTAGATAAAGTGTTTCACTCAAACACACAAGTGTATAGGAGATATTTACTCATTCACTCTACTATTACAATGTCACATGAATCAACTTTGCCTTTCATTTAACCATAATCAAAAACACTTACAAGCAAACATCGTCACAAGGAATTTTCAATGGCTTATAATGTGGCTGGGCTAACAATAACAATTGGTTTTTCTGGATCACAAAACCCTTGAGTTAAGAATCATCTAAACACAACCATTCTTGATTATTCCCAACTTTCTTTTGCATTGAGCTTTTCTTTTCTTTTTCTTTTGCTTTTCACATGCTTAACTTTTGCTCAATGCTTTTTATTTTCCCTTTTTATTTTCCAACAACCCCAAACTTGAACATTTATCAATACCACAAAATATTTTCATCTTAAATCAAGGTAAAGTTTTTCAAAAGGGTTTTCAAATCATGTTTATGGCTAAGGGTTCAAAGGATAGAACACATTGTGCTTTCTTTTAGTGTGCTAAATTCATGCATTTGGCTAACAAAAGATTTACCAACAAATGGCCTTGATCATATGATGCAAACAAGCAAGTGATTCAATCATAGAAAACCTGGGCAAAGTCATTCATGCTTTCAAAGTAATAACATTCAACAACTCTAGAGCTCAAAATCTCACATATAAGCTCATTCACATTCCACATACACATCCTGCTTAGCATCATAATCACAATCATAACATCATGCATTTGTTCACAATGCTTGTGAACCACCTGTATAAGCATATAATGTGCACATTCTCAATCATCAATCAAGATCAAAACATCATCAAGCATTACTTATCACACAATAGTCACAAGCAACCATCATAACAGACAAGTTTCAAATTGAATACATAAACCCTATTCTAAAAACAGAAGCAAATAATTTCAATATTACAAAACCAAAGATAGAAAAGATCCTGCTCTAGTGCTGATAGCATCCATCAGTAGATGCTATCTCAGCTCCTCATCAGCCTGCGTTATCATCTGTATCTTCCTCCTCTTCATTATCTTCAGCATTTTCAAATGTGTCATCCTCATCATCTTCATCTTCCTCCATAGCTGAAGCTTCAGCTGCTCCAGCTCTACTGCCCTGGGTCTGCTCCTCTAGCCAATCCACCACACTATGGAACTCATCCATAGTCCACCTGTGTGTTGGGGGTGTATCATATAACCCAATAATCATATCAACAGTTGCCACTTGTCCTCTGTGAATGGACTGCATCTGTGCACCTATAAGAGACATGTACATGTCTCTCATCTGGAATGGCTATGCCTCATAAGTCTCTGCAGATGCCTGACTCTGTGCTGGTCTTCTTTCTCTACGAGGACGTTGTGGTGGAACTGGCTGAGCTTCCTCCTCTCCTCCACAATACTGCCTATAATAGGCCTCATCAATGGATTTCCTCGGACTCTCCAATGGTGGAGCAGAAGTATCCACCCCAACTATCTTGCACAGGTGTGTAATCAAGGAAGGATGTCCTATAGGTGCCTTGTTGTTCATTGTGTTGGCACACATTTGTATTTCATTGGCAATCACTTGGCCAATGTTAATGTTCATATTTCTGAGCACACAGTAGAGGCGAAGTTCCCTGATGACAGTGATGTCTGAAACATGAGAACACGGTTGAATGTTGGCATTGGAGAATGTCATCCAATACTTAGCAAGAGGAGTCAAATCAGTCCTCCTGATATTCACCACTGCACCATTTTTGTTCCTCTGGAAGTGTCCTCCAGGTATACACAGAACACTCTCCACATCATTAAAATTAGTGCCTTTGTCCGTACAGAGAGCAAACTAGCACTGCTCTCCAACCCATTCAGTACACAAAAAGTTGTTGATAGAGTTAGGATCAAACCTAATAGCGTGGCCTCTAACATAGCTTAGGTAATCCTCAGCTGGATAGTCACCCAACTTCCTTGCGTTGGTGTAAAATTCTTTTACCACTGCTATATTGGCTGGTGCAGGGTATGTGGCCAATCTCTTCCAGTTTCTTCCAATCAGTTGCTCTCCAAACTGAGGAGCAAAGTTAGGTATCATTCCAGCTTTCCTCTCCATCAGGAGTCTCCTATCTTGAACAATCTTAAAATGCTTCTCATGTTTGCGAGATAGGAACCTACTAGAATGAGGTTGTTCAGGTTCCTTGTCTTTCCTCTTAGAGGTTGTGGTGATGATAAATTTATGAACATCGAAAACGGCGCCACAAACTTGTTTAACAATCGGCAAGTGTGACCGAATCGTATCAAGTAATAAAACTAGGTAAGACCAAGTATCGTTTTCCCAAAGGACTCACGGCCTAGTTAGTTATCTAATTTGTTGATTATTTAAGACTTGTGAACGATTGATTGTAGGTTTTTAATGCAAAAGACAGTAATTAAACATGTATTCATGAATTTGATCAATGGCAAAAAGAGTAAAACAAACACGTAATGAATGATATGGATGAGTATGTTGTTGGGGTTATCAATTTCATCTTATCCACTCTCATATACTTTAGGAATTCATCAATCTTTTCATCAATGTTAATGCCACTCTCTAAATCACCTTGTCAAGAAGGCCTATCCTTAATTACAGGTTCATACAATTCCTAGCATTCCTAGTAATTAGTTCTGAAGTGCAGGAGCTTAAAGGCAACCAATATGCTATTGGGAGAAATTCCCCGGATCTAGACTTCCCCGTACGATCCCATATCGACAAAATCAATGATCATGACAATGAATGAGTTAAACAATGCAAGCATTAAGCAAAGAGGAAAAACCCTAACTACTGATGAAAGAAAGCATGTATCTCAAATAAGATGTTTAAACACAAATTCCATATATGAGAGTTTCACAAGATTACATTGATTCCCCAACAACAATACTAGGTTTAGTTCACCATATTCATGGTGAATCTAGATGAACAATAATGAAAGAATGAAAGATAAAACTCGAGAAAGGTAGAGAGGTAGCCTGAGCATCCAAGATCTTCCTTCAAAGGGGTGGAAAAGAGAGTGTTTGCTTCGTCCCAGCCAAAGATACAAACCCTAGGAAAACCTAAGCTTATATATTATTCGTAAAATACAGAAAATTAGGCCCATGCCCAAAATAGTGCCGCTCAGCGCTAAACTACCGGTCAGCGGTAAGTGTGCGAGCTCGATTCTTCCCCTCAGCGGCCATTTCACCCCTTAGCGGAGCTAACGTGGGTTTCTGAGTGCCGCTCAACGGTAAACTACCGCTGAGCGGTGGTTGCGGCTTCTCGTTTTGCACTTTTTGATGTCTTTTCTAATTCCCTTTCTGTTCTTCTTCACTTCTTCCACCAAATTCACCTTAAAACCTGCATAAAACACTGAAATCAAGCATAAACCTGTCCAGCTCTCTTATTTCTGAAAATATGACCAAAAACATGATTTCAAGCTAGTTTCTAAGTGTTAAAGGTTGCTTTTAGTATCAAATTTAAGCATGAAAATAACAGTTTTTCAACTGTTATCATGTGGTCTTCAATCTTTTGCCTGAAGAGGATGTCATCCCTACATCAAACACAAATTACAAAGCCACAAAACATGTTGGTAATCATTAGTAACCCACAAACAATACCCGAAATCCATGCTAAACCACCGCTGAGGGTCACAAAAACCCCTTAGTGCAACCAGTGCACCAAACCAGCAAGAAAAAGAAGCCAAAAACCAAGTCTGTCAGAAACGTGCTTAGGGGAATTTTTCGTTGAGCGACAATTCTACAGATTTGGAAAAATTCATTTTTAACACTTCCTAACTCCACCCACATGCAATTTTCATACTTCCAGACCAAAATCAAGCATTTTAATCGGTTCATTCATCAATTAATTCATCAAATCATGCATAGAAATCAAAATCCGTAAAGAATCATGCTTTGAACATCAAAATTCATACTAATTCATGCTTTCAAGAACCCTAGAATGAAAAATACTTGACTTACTTGGGTGGAGATACTAGATGAGTAGAAAATGCTCTACAAATATGAAGAACTCAGCCCCAACAACAATGCTCTCTCCAAACCCCAAACTTAGATGGAAAACTAGTAAGAAAGTTAGTGGAAGAGAGATTTTCTAAAGGGGAATGAAGGGAAAGATGTAGAGAACTCTTAGAAAAGTGTTTAGGAGTGTGTGAGAGGAAAGAAATATGAAAATAAAACCAAAATCACACCCTAGGGTATAAAAATACCCTAATGGGCTCGAGTCCCGCTAAGGGCAACCCTAAAAACCCATGCTGCAGTGATACCGCTCAGCGGAAATTTTCGCTGAGCGGCACTTGCGTGACATACTCTCCTTCTTCCTAGCTTGCCCTAGGTGCCTTATACTCATCCCTGTCACTCACTTCATGCATTTAAGTTCTCAAATCATTCATACATTCAATCCCTAACATGCAACTAAAGCAGAATCAAAACAAACAAACAAAATATAGTAAATCAACTGGGTTACCTCCCAAGTAGCACTTGTTTAACGTCACGAGCCTGACCCAAAATCCACCAACACCTATCAGTAGGTGCAATTTTACCTTACCAACACCCATCAGTAGGTGTAACAAACCTATTAATAAACCTAGTATCCTTCAGTAGATACTTAACCACCTAACATCCATCAGTAGATGTTAACCCAAAAAGTTTCAACATAAAAGTAATGTCCAAAAATTACAACCAATATAAAAAATAAAATAATGTTATTAAATCAACTAGGGTGCCTCCCAGAAAAGTGCTTTTTTAACGTCAATAACTTGACCTAGTATAGCTCATTTTCCATCTTCAATGTTGGTGTTTATCTTTCTATCATCACACCAACTCATCAACTGTTTTCGGTCCACCTCTTTGACTCTTCTTGAATGTGGAGACTCAATTTCTATCACTCCATCTTCCTTATAGTCTTTAACAATCCACAACCTGTTTTTGAATCTCACATGTTTACCAGGTTTGGGTTGTGCTTGCCTTGAATCATCATGAATCGTCCTTCCTTTGTTATCCTGTTCTTCTTCGTTATCCTGAAACAAAAAACCTTTTTTACCTTTGAAGCTTGACTTTGAATTTGTAGAACTAGTCATGGGTACATCCTGACATGTAGCTTTATAACTAGTCTCTGTCTGTTGTTCCTCTTTGAAGACATCAATAACCTCATTTTTTCCTCGGTCTTGAAACACCACTATTCCTTCATCTACATCAATGATGACTTTAGCCGTTTTCATAAACGACCTTCCAAGAATAATAGGAACCCTTTCATCCTTCATCTCCATCACCACAAAGTCCACCAGGAATTTTAGTTCTCCAACTCAAACCCTAACATCCTCTGCTATACCATACGGATTCTTTGAAGAGCCATCCGCCATTAACAAATTTATCTTTATAGGCTTGACTTTAAGATCACCCATTTGTTCAAGTAAAGAATAAGGCATTAAATTAACGCTTGACCCTAAATCAAGTAGGGCTTTATTTACCTTTTTCTTTTCTATGACACATGGAATGGTGAAACTTCTTAGATCTTTCTCTTTTGGAGGGAGTAGCTTCTTCTTGACCACTTTGTAATCATTTGTCTCCTCTTCTCTATGTCTTTTCTTTTGTGGAGACTTGTTCCATGGGTTTGGTATAATTTGCAACTTGTTGCAATATCTCCTTCAAAGGTAAATCACCCTCCAATTGTTTGAATATTTCTGTAAAATTCCCAAATTGTCTCTCTTTCTCTAATCTCTCATAATTGTTTGGAAAAGGAAGAATATCTTCAATTTTTATCTCTTCTCTCTCTTTTTTTCTTTTCTCTCTACTCTCTTTTCTTTTTTCTCCACTCTCTCTTCTTTTTCTTCTACTCTCTTTTCTTTCTCTTCTTTTCTCTCTAACTCAACTCTTTCAACATCTACACTCTTCTTCAGGGTTAACTTCAGTATTAGCCCCAAAACTCTGATTAGGCCTTTCTTCCAACTTCTTAGTTAACTGTCCGATTTGCATCTCCATACTTCTAAGGGTTGCTTGAGTGTTGTTATGATTGGAGATGGTTACCTGCATAAACTGGTTAAGAGCTTCTTCCAACTTTGTATGTTTTTCAGTGAGTGTAGATATTTGTTGCCATAATGATGGTTGTTGTTGTGGTTTATTAAATTGTCCTGATTGCCCAGCTTGTCCAGATTGTCCCTAACCTTGGCCCATGCTTGGGTGAGATTTCCATCCTTGGTTGAAATTACCTTGGCGGTATGGAAATTGATTGTTCATGAAATTTACATCTTCTAGGGGCTCCACTGGAAAAGCACATTGACTATTAATATGGTCACCACCACATAGTTCACACATCTGTTGTTGAACTTGAGCAACAGTTTTTAATTCCTTCGGTAATTGAGCAAGTGTCTTTGTTAGATTCTCCAACTGTTGAGTTATAATCTTATTTTTAGCAAGCAAGGCATCATTCGACTACAATTGTAGAACCCCTTTCGGTTCAACAAAGGCTCCTCTTTCACTATGCATTTCATTGTCATTAGCAGCCATGTTCTCTATCAATTCTGTTGCTTCCTTTGGAGTTTTACATTTAATATTACCTCCAACTGAGGCATCTAACATCAACTTGGTTTGTGAACCAAGACCTCCAAGGAAAAGTAGAACTACTGCTGCTTCATCAAAATCGTGCATGGGAGTCTTTCTCAAAAAGCTTTTGTACCTATCCCATACTTGACCTAATGTCTCCTCCATGCCTTGTCTAAAAGAAGAGATCTCTTGCTTCCCTTTGTTGACTTTAGATTATGGGAAGTATTTGCTCAAAAACTTTGCAACCACAGCTTCCCATTCTGTAAAACTACCTTCTGGATAAGAATTTAACCACAACTTAGCATTGCCTCCAAATGAGAAAGGAAACAAGCTAAGCTTGATTGCTTCATCTGGCACTCCATTTATCTTCACGGTGTTACAGATTTCATTGAAGGTGGTGAGATGTTCATACGGGATTTCATGTGATAGCTCATTAAACTGATTGCTTTTCACCAACTGTATCAATGCCGATTTCACCTCCATGTTTGCAGCATTGACCCTCGGCCTTGCTATACTGTTAAAATGTTGAGGGCCAACCAAAGTGGTGTAATCTGCAAGAGTCCGTCTACCATTATTCTCCTCTGCCATATTTTCAGTGCTATGGTAAGACCTTGGTGGTGAAGGTTGTAAGAGTGTCTCAGGAGAAGGGAATAGTTCTCTTGAAGTTCGAATTCTCCTCCTCCTTCTACTTTCGTCTAGGCCTTCAAGAAGAGGTTCAGAAATCTTTTTGCTTCAAGTCCGAATATTACCCTGCATACACAAGGAAACAAAACCCTAGAAAAATGTTGTTAGCACAAAAAGATAGAAAAGAGAAGAAATAATCAAAAGATATAATTGAAAAGATAAGAAGATAGAAAATAAAAACAAAAAATAAAAACAGAAAATAAAAACAGAAAAACAAAATTCACAACAAGTCAAAAATAATCAAAAATCACACAAATAGACTAGTTAAACCACGAGTCCCCGGCAACGACGCCAAAAACTTGATAAACAAATCTTCAATCCCCGAAAATGGAGTCAAAAACTTGTTAACCCTCGACAAGTGTAACCGAATCGTATCAAGTAATAAACCTGGTAAGACCAAGTATCGTTCTCCCAAAGGACTCACGGCCTAGACAGTTGTGTGTTTCGTTGATTATCTAAGACTTGTAAAACCAATTCGTTGAGATTTTTAATGCAAATTACTGAAATGAAAATATGAATGCATGTATTAATCAATGGAAAAGAAGAAGCAAAACACGTGAATTGAAATAAATTATGAGTATGTTGTTGGGGTTTATCAATTTCATCCTATCCACTCTCATGTATTCAAGATTTCATCTTTCTTCATTAATGTTAATGCCAATCTCTAAATTACATTAAACATGATGTCTCGGCGAAGAAAGCCTAATCATAATCACTAGTTTACAATGTCTTGTCTTCCTAGCAATTATTCATGCTTTATAAAGCACAGGAGCTTAAAGGCAACCAACGATCATATTCCTATGTGTAGGTTTTAACTACTATTGGCAGAGATTCTCCAGATCTAGATTTACCCGTATGTGTCCATATCGACAAAATCAATTATCATGCTATGAATGAGTTAAACCATGCAAGCATTAAGCAAAGGAGAAAAACCCTAACAATTAATGAAAGAAAGCATATATATTAAAGAACAAATTCAATACATGAGAGTTTCAAAAGGACTACATTGATTCCCCAACAACAAAAGAAGTTTAGTTCACCATATTCATGGTGAAACTAGATGAAATGTAATGAAAGAGTGAAAGATAAAACCCTAGAAAGGTGAGAAAGGAGCTGTAGCATCCAAAATCCTCCTAAAAGTGGTAAAAGAGTGTGTTTCTGCCTTGTTCCAGCCAAAGATACTAACCCTAGGAAGACTAAAACCTTCTATAGACTTCTAAATATTACAGAAAAGTAAGCCCAAACCCATAAGAATGTCGCTCAGCGGTAAGTGTGTGACTTCTATTCTGCCCCTCAGCTGCAGTTTTGCCCCTTAGGGGTGACTACGGTCTTCAAAGTGCCGCTCAGCGCTAAATGGCATTGAGCGGTACTTGCGGCTTCTTCCTTTTAGGCACTTTTTCTTCCTTTTCTGAATCCAACTCCTAGCTCCTTCACTTCTTTCACTCAATTCATCTTTAAACCTGCAAAAACAAAGAAATCAAGCATAAAACCTTTCCAACTCTCTTATTTCCAAAACTTCAACAAAAACATGATTCCAAGCTAGTTTCTAAGTCATAAAGGTTGTCTTTAAGGTCAAATTTAAGTATAAAAATAACAGTTTTTCAACTGTTATCAATCATGACCCGTCCTTCCTTTGCCATCTTTTTCTTCTTCCCTAACCTGTGACAAGAAACAATATTTACCTTTGAAGTCCGGCTTTGAAGCTTTAAAGCTAGTCATGGGTACATCTTGACATGTAGCTTTATGACTAGCCTCTTCCTTTTGCATCTGTTGCTCCTCTTTGAAGACATTAAAGACCACCCTTTCTTCTTGGTCTTGAAGCACTATCATCCCTTCATCTACATTGATGATGAACTTAGCCGTTTTCATAAACGGTCTTCCAAGAATAATTGGAGTCACATTCTCCTCCATCTCCATCACCACAAAGTCCACCAAGAATTTTAGTTTGCCCACACAAACCATAACGTCTTCCACTACACCATAAGGCTTCTTTGAAGATCCATCCGCCATTAGAAAAGTCACCTTTGTTGCTTTACTTCAAGATCACCAATTCCCTCAAGTAAAGATAAAGGCATCAAATTAACACTTGACCCTAAATTAAGTAGGGATTTCCTTATCTTCTCCTTCCCTATGACGCAAGGAATGGTAAAACTTCCTGGATCTTTCACTTTTGGAGGAAGTGGCTTCTTCTTAACAGCTTTGCACTCATTAATCTCCTCATCTATATATCTTTTCTTTGTGGAGACTTGCTTCATATGCTACACATAAGCTGGAATTTGATGCAATGCTTCATTCAAAGGTAGATCAACCTCCAATTGCTTGAAGACATCTTTAAAACGCCCATATTGTCTCTCTTTCTCTATTCTCTCACAACCTTTTGGATAAGGAAGAATATTTTCAATTTTTTCAAAATTTTTCTCTCCTCTCTTTTTTTCTTTTTCTTTTCTCCTATTGATGACAAATTTATGAACACCGAAAAACGGCGCCATAAACTTGTATAACACTCGGCAAGTGTGACCGAATCGTATCAAGTAATAAAACTAGGTAAATTTGTGGTGACACTTTCCGATTGTTAAACAAGTTTGTGGCGCCGTTTTCGGTGTTCATAAATTTGTCATCAAGTTTTTGGCGCTGTTGCCGGGGACTCTGGTTTAACTAGTTTATTTGTTTGATTATTGATTATCTTTGACTTGAATTTTGAATTTTGAAATTTGAATTTCTGTTTTTATTTTCTGTTTTTATTTTTTGGTTTTTATTTTCTGTTTTTATTTTTATTTTTCTGTTTTCTGTTTTTATCTTCTCATCTCAGATTTTATATCTTCTTTTATATCTTTTTGTGCTAACCAATTCTTCTAGGGATTTGTTTGTTTGTGTATGCACGAAGCAATCCGAACTAGAAGCAAGAAAACTGCAGAACCTCTTCTTGAAGGTTTAGACAAGAGTAGACGGAGGAGAAGAATCCGTACATCCAGAGAACTTTTTCCTTCTCCGGAAACTCTGTTACAACCATCACCACAAGGTTCTGACCATAGCACTGAAAATATGGAGAATAATAATGCCAGAAGAACTCTTGTAGATTACTCAAATATAGCTGGACCTCAACACTTTAACAGCATAGCAAGACCGAGGGTCAATGCAGTCAACATGGAGGTTAAGCCAGCATTAATCCAACTGGTGAAGAGTAATCAATTTAATGGGTTGTCTCACGAAAGCCCATATGAGCACCTCACTACATTTAACGAGATTTGCAACACAGTCAAGATAAATGGGGTGCCGGACGATGCAATCAAACTTAGTTTGTTTCCATTCTCACTAGGAGGCAATGCTAAGATTTGGTTAAATTCTTTTCCAGAAGGAAGTTTTACAGAGTGGGAAGAGGTGGTAACAAAATTCCTAAACAAGTACTTTCCACAATCAAAGGTAAATAAAGGAAAGCAAGAGATTACAACTTTCAGGCAAGGTATGGAGGAATCACTAGGTCATGCATGGGATAGATTTAAAAGCTTACTGAGAAAAACTCCTACACATGGTTTTGACGAGGGGGAGGTAGTCTTGGCTTTTCTTACAGGTCTTGGGTCTCAAACCAAGATGATGCTTGACGCCACAGCTGGAGGAAACATCAAATGGAAAACTCCAGAAGAAGTTACAGAAATCATTGATAATATGGCCACTAGTGATAATGATTTGAATAGTGAAAGAGGAGCTTTTAGTCAACAAAAAGAAGTTCTACAGCTGCAAACCTATGACGCCTTGTTAGCACAAAATGAGATTATTTTTCAGCAGTTGGAGGAAGTAATTACGCAACTCTCTCAATTACCACAGGAAATACAAAAGGTTTTAATGCTTCAACAGCAGCAGCAAACATGGCAAATGCAACCCATTTCATTTAGGAAGACAACAAAACTAGACGAAACCTTTCAACAATTCTTGAAAACGAATGCATCTTATTGTAAGAATGTGGACGTTGCATTTCAAAATATGAAGACTTATGTTGAGCGAATAGCTGACAAGATGAAAACTGATAATCTTAGAAAGGAGTGTAAAACTATTGTGACCAGAAGTGGTAAGGTGTTAGAAGAGAGAAAAAGAGAGGAAAAAGAAAATGAGAGTGAAAAAGAGAATTGTGAGTGGAAAGAAAGAGTTGAGAGAGAGAAAAAAAAAGAAGAAGATAAAAAGAAAGAAGAAAAAGAGAGAGAAGAGAAAGATGAAAGAGAAAAAAAAAAGAGAATTTGAAAAACCACTTCCTTATCCAAAGA
>JAHCHA010013265.1:5725-34576 GCA_027742795.1 Vigna hirtella
CCTTAGTAGACGTGGGTGTTCCAACTTACTTCTTTGTTAAGATTGAAAAAGAAGAAGAAACATATTATAATTGTAATGTGGGGTTTCAACGTTTATGAAAGAGATTGGAGAAGGATTGATGATGAGTTGTGGTAGGATTGAAGATTCGTTTGTGAAAAATGTCACAAATCCCAGTCAAACTTCACCACATGCTTTCAACTTTCACACTTATCATTTCCTTTTTCTATCATTTTGCTACATTTTATATTTGGGCCACCCTCTTTCCTTTTACCATTGTGACTCCACATTCAATTTCTTTATCTCATTATTATTATATTTAACAGTATTTTTATCCTTATATTTATATTAATAATTTAATATTTTTCTTTTACGATGTTAGTTCATGACTTTAACGTTAATATAAGAAAACGAATTGCATTAAATCTTTTTAAAAAAAACATAAAGACTATATTGAATAAAAAATAAATAAAGAAAAAGCATCAAATTATCACTAGAAATATAAATATTGAAAATACTATTAAACCTTATTATTATTGTTGAATAAACCTTATGTATATATAAAATCACCAATCTTATATATGTTAATGAGAAAGACAATAAATAAGATTAATTGATAATAGACTATACTTCCATTCGGCTTTTTTTTATTCGCATATTAAGGGTGTTTTTGTCCTAATCATAATACTAATTACTATTTTTTTAAAATCTATTAATTACTATTTTTTAATATTTTATTGTATTATGTCGTTTATTTTAACGAATATTCACACATTCCCCCTATAAAAGACTACTTTTACCAAACGATTTTTACATAAAAGATAATCATTTGGTATATAAATTAGGTTTGATTTCACCTTAACCAATTGTTAAAGGTGATACAGTAATATATGTACATCTTAAATGAACTAAGATGTTGAACTAGTGGATTGATTTTAATTTTTAAAATAATAAAGAAAAATCATATTTATTAATAAGATCATATATTAGTGTTTAATTACCACTCTGAAATATGTTATGAATCTTGTAAAATATTATAAAATTTAAAATATTAAGAAGTTTTTTTTTTTTTTTTTTGAGATATGAAGAGAAAAAATAAGCCAATTTTCTTCAAAGTTCTCTTTCTTCTATTACATATTTATTTTTTCTTAAACTAAACAAAACTTTCTAATAAAAAAAAAATCCCTGTTTTTTTCCCTTATTTCGATTAGAGTAATTATAAATAGTCTTACTTGGCTTTATTAGGTTTAGGGTTTATGCTCGCTTGAAGTGAAGATATTCCATTCTCATTGATGAACACAAAGTACATCATTCCAACTAATGAAAACTCGATGATAAGAATTTGTCCTTAATTTTCAAAGCCATTTCCAACCTTTGAAGAGCCATTAATTCCTGCTGCCAGCTGCACATACAAGAAAACATTCCACCATTAAAGGACCTTTGCATTACCTTAATTTTCTATGGGTAACTTTAATGGCCGGCAATCTTAGAGGTTGTAAATATCATATAAGTTCACTATTATATGAAGTTTCTCGTTCAAATATATAAGATCATTTGCACACGACCTTTAATTAGTTTACCTTAATTTTTCTTATTAGGGATAAACATATACATTTAAAATCTGAGGCACATAACGTTATATATGCTATATTTGGACCCTCAGAGATTTTGATTAATTTTTCATTTATTTTATATGTAAGATTAATTACTACGTAATTCTTAACAGTGTCTATTTATGCATGTGTTTCAATTACGTAAAATTAGTGAAACTGATAAATGTAATTTATTGGACCTTCAATGAAATAAATATTTAATTGATGACTATCTACGGTTTTAAAGTTAATTAATCATTTTATTCTAGCAGTCCGCCTGCTACTTTATTAGTCTGACTTATTTATAGAACAAACCTAATTTGTGATAAGAAAAATTAAATAAATTAATCAGTAGTAGTTGTATTCCTTTTCAACATTACGATAGTTGCATGAACCTGCTTTGAATTTAGTAACATCATGAACCTGCTTATTTCTAAACTTAGACTTACATTTCTTACTCTTTCTTTCTCTATTTTCTTTGTTATCTATAAACTTCACTAAGTTGTTTATAATTTTGGATATTTTTAATTAAATTTATAATATTTTTTATTTATTATGCACTCAAAATTTTAATATTTTTTAATTAAAGTTTTATGATTTAATTTTTATTAATTGAATAATATGGTTATGACGTGTTATGTAAAATGACACTGTGGCTAATGTAAGATAACAAATTAATGAGTGTATTATTTGCATTGAGAATAACAAGGGATCATTATCATTAATGATAACGAGGATAGTTCCTTGGTTACTATAACTGATGACTTAGAAATCATTAAAAAAATTGATAATTGATGACTTAGAAATCATAAAAAAAATGATAATTTTTAAATTTTAATTCGTGTGTTAATCTAATTTAATCCGTGAAGGAATCAGGTAATTGATTCTACCAACAACTATTTATTAATACTTTTTTATCATATTTTTATAAGTTTTTTATTATAATTATTTACTATTAAAAAAATACTTTTAATGTCATCATTTGGTGTCACACAAGTAAAAAACCAATGTTAAAAGTGACTACGACATCGGTTCCGTTATAACAACAAGTCAAAAGCATTTTTGATATCAATGAACCTAGTTTTGACGTTTTTCAATATTTGTTTCACTTAACGTATTTTGATGTTCATTCCCAACCCATTTATCGTCGGTCTGTTTTAAAAATTGAGTTAAATATATTTTTAATCTCTCAATTTTGACGTGAAATTAAAATTTGCTTGTATCCAAAACTTTGATATATGTTAGTCCAAAACTTTAAAAATAAATGGATATAGTCCTTAATCTAATTATATTAAAAAAAATTTACGTGTCAAATGCTTTTTATACTAGCATTTGAATTGTTTTACGCCGTTTACACGTTCCCACTTCAATATCAGCTAGGAAACGTTTTTGACACCTATAAAAATAACATAATTAGGTTAAAAGGACTACATTAATTCATTTTTTAAAGTTGGCTTAATACCCCTGATGGTCCCTATTTTTGTCAGGTGTGTTTGATTTGGTTCCAGTTTTTTTTCTGTTCAATGTTGTTCTAAAGAATGTAAACTTTGTTCAATTTAGTCCTTTTTGTAGACGACGTTTAAATCGTTAAAGACAGACAGTCCATGTGTGCAAAACCCAAATAAGATGGCATTTAACTGCCCACGTGGATTCCCTTCAGGCACGCACAGTGAGGTGGATTCTTAAAGAAATGTCATTTATTTAATGAAACCCAATTTTTGATGAGGATGGATTCTGAAATTAAGGTTTTTTACTTTTCTTCTGTGAAAGCTATAGTGAGGTTCGAGGTTAAGCAATCTTCTTCCCAATCTTGATGGTTGATAAGCCATGTCTACTTCTCAATCTTCTTCTTCTTGTTGTTGCAATAGCTTGGGCCACCAAAATTGTCATTCCTCACATGGTGGTGGTTCAATGGGGGTAGGGATAATCCCCATTTGCAATAATCTGTAGGTTAGGCCTCAAAGCCACAATCTGCAACAAACTAGACCCAAACAAACACCACTTCCTAAAGCTTCCAAAATCAAAAGGCAAGAACCCCATTTTCTCCACCAATTTCTCCGCATTACCAAATCCACTCTTTGCCGCACCATCTCCATTATTCACAAAAATCTCAACCAAGGGGGTTATTCACAACAAAGATACAAATATAACTAGCACTTCATTTGCATAAAGGATCGTATGAGTAAAGCCCCAAAATCCCAAAAAAAATGCTCAATTGCTTGTCGGACCTCCTGGATGCGGATCTCTCAAACATGACCTTAATGAGCAGTGTCCCCCACATGTAAAGACTCAAAATGGATAAAAGAATGAGAACAAAAACCCCGTTGGCGAAGAACCCATTATTCGGGAGTGATTGGACTTGTTCCTCTTCTTGAGTTCGACAACGATTTTGGAGGAGAGGGGCTGGTAGCCATTGATGTCGGGGCGACGGATGTCGGCTTTGAGGCCATTGGATTGGGGTTGGGAACCGGGGTAGATGTAGGTCTAGAGAGCGTGAAGGAAAAGAAGGAAAATTTTGAAGAAAGCGAAGCTGAAAGAGGTTGGGTTCCCAAATTCTAAAACATGGAAGATGATGAAGTGGCCAGGATGAAGATGACGAGAGACAACCACGTCAGATAAAATAACTTACATCATTTACTTATTGCTGACTTTGACACTGTGCCGTTAACGATTTAAACGCCGTATGCAAAAAGGACTAAATTGAACAAAAATTACATTCTTTAGGACTACATTGAATAGAAAAAAAAACTGGGACCAAATCGAACACACCTAACGAAAATAGGGACCATTAGGGGTATTAAGCCTTTAAAGTTTGAAGACCAAAATGTATCAAAGTTTCGGACATAAACAAATTTCAATTTTGCTTTAAAGTTCAGGGACTAAAATCATATTTAACCCTTAAAATTTTAATAGAAACAACGCCAGCCTCATTTGTCTTCATTATTCTTTCGCATTTTCTCTTCCCATGTGACCAAGCATGTGCAACGACGAGGAACGAAGGTGAGTTTTGCTTCATGTAACTCAAATGCAAGGCATTTCGCTATGTTAGTTGATGTTTTTTTCTACCGAATGAATTTCATGCAACATTGCGTTTTTGAGGCTCAAAGGATCCTTTTCAAATAACGATGATGAGTAACTAAGTTGAGTTTTGATTTATTTAACTCAAATGCATGTTGTTTCATTGCCTTGTTTAAGCTTTCGTTTTGATTGAAAGTTTTCGTGTAGGATTGTGTTTTCAAGGCTCCAAGGCTCCCTCTAGCGACAACGATGACTCCCTAAAGCCACCTCCAACAATGGTGATGAGGTCGTAAGGCTACCCTATAACTTCATTCAAGGTTGTTGGTTTGGAGTACAAGATTAGTTTTGGTTTCTATATTGCACTTTGTTTTTTTATTGTATGTGATCAGTCTTGTTTTTCCAATTATTTTTTTATCTTAGACAAAAAAATTTAGCAGTTTGAGAAACTTTTTTTGAAGAAGCTTTCTTCACCAATGTAAGTCTTTTTGACATTTTTGTTTCATTTAAATTTTTAGGAAATATAGTATCATAATTATTTTTATGTGAATCTTAATATGTATATTTAGATAAAAAAAATCATTTTAGATGTTTGATTAATTATTAGGTTGATTATGATTTAAAATTTTAGATTTGTTAGATTTTTTATTATTATTTGGTGTAGTGTTATTTTATAGTAAGATTTATTATAATTTTAGTTAAACACTAAGAAACTTTAGTTTTCATTTAAGATTTAGTACAAAATGATTAAACTTTTAATTGTTTGTATTAAATCTTGAATTGTTCGATTGAACAGTTTAAAAAAATTATTTTTCACAATTCAGTATAACGTGTACATTGAAGTTTAGGCATAAATTTGATAAAATTTCGGTTAAAACCATTTTATGTTGTTATGAGGATGCATACTTGATTTTGGTTATACGTGACCACTTTCATTTCATGTACTTCAGAAACCAAATGATGCGGAAATTTTATCAAATTTATGATGTTAGACCTTTTCATATACGTGTTGGCAAATTATGAATTCTTTTTTTGAATGGGTAGGGCCTTGACTTGTGAGTGTTAAAAATTTGAGATTAATGAAGTTTATTACGAACGTGGTATGATTGAAGTTGGATGAATGAATGTTGCATTTATTAAAAGTATAATAAAAGGGTTTTTGAGTTTTGTAATATGCTCAAGAATACACAATATCTATGAACGAGACATATTTTTGTCACTGTGTTCGTTGTCCTAATCAAATACATCAAGACTTGGACACAATGTGTGATAATCTATTCATCTTTGGTATAATGAGGAGTTATATAGTTTGGACTTGGCATAGAAAAGTATCACACAAGCATACAAAGTCATGAGGAACCATCTATATGGACGAATGGATGAGTGATAACTTAGAGAACATGGTATTAATAAAATATGTTTCCCATATACAACCAAAATTACATTCCCTAATACATGATGAAGGTGATAATATTAACAACGGGTATGTGACCTTCCAAATGTAGATCTCCTTAGATTCCTTCTTGGCTTTCTCTTCTAATGGGGATGAAAAGACAAGGTTGGGAATAATTTGTTTTGTCTCTACAAAATGGGGACCATAACCCTTTTACGTAACTTCCGTAAGTTACGTTCAGAATTGTAATATTTCTTATTTGATCCCTCATTAAATTTAAAATATTGCTTATGGTATCTATACAATTAGCCTATCATGACATATATGTCTTTAGTAATAATTTTTATATTAATTAGATCATTTTAATATTTTTGGCTAATAAGTAATATGTATATATGTATGAATGTATGTATGACCCAAAATTGTTAACAATCTCCCACTGGTGACAAATATATACATTATTACATCCTTATAAATGTGTTAGACTTTATGAGTTCAAAATTTGTCATTATACGCATTGAGCATATTAAAAAATCTCGTCCATTGATTACATCCGCATATAGAACCAAAAAAATTTAATTGCATCAATCACAACTAAACCTATAAATGATCACTAATGTTGACAGAATGAAATGAGATAGACTCATCATGAAAAGTGTAACATGAAAATTATGTGAAAGTGATTTATAGACATCTATTTGCAACTGATATTGCTTTATCTTGATGAGATCAATTTAATAACCTTAATATACAAAGTGTAATATATAAATAATAAAACATATTTGTATATAACTAAATATGTCCAAAAGTCAATGTATTCATACATAAAGTCAAACATAAAACATAAAACATATAAAAATGACTAAGTCTCACTAAACCAAAGATTCCTCGAACTGTAAAACAACTACGTGAGTAACATGCTCATGAAAAACCTTGGGTGGAAGTCCATTTGTAAGAGGATCTGCTATCATAGAGTTTGTCCTTATATGGAAATTTGTCCATTCTGCACCATTTCCTTAGCAACTAGAAACTTGATGTCAATGTGTTTCAACTTGGTCT
The DNA here is from genome assembly GCA_027742795.1 of Vigna hirtella. Classification (NCBI taxonomy): domain Eukaryota; kingdom Viridiplantae; phylum Streptophyta; class Magnoliopsida; order Fabales; family Fabaceae; genus Vigna; species Vigna hirtella. The sequence continues at coordinate 12,782 of JAHCHA010013265.1, forward strand.
AACTCCTATTGTTGTTAGAATACAATATAACTTATTTGTTGTCACAATGTAACTTAAGTGGTCTTTCAATTCCATTCACAAGTTGCAGCTCTATGACAATTTCTCAGTCATATTTTATGATTTGATACCTCGTAGCATGTTATAAATTCTGTAACTACAATTGATGAAGCCATAAGGGTTTGTTTGGCACTACGCCAAGAAACCGCACCACTAGCTAACATGAAAATGTAATCTAAAGTGGACCTTAAACTATCTTGGCATCTTGCAAAATCTGAGTCAGAATATCCAGTGATCTCCAGCTTGTCTGACCTCTTGTATGTGAGCATTTAATTCTTTATTCTCTTCAAATACCTCACATCTCTTTTGACTGCTTTCCAATGATTCATTCCTGGATTTCTTAAATATATGTTGAATACTCCAACTATGTATTTTATATCTAGACATGTACATACTTAGACATACATCAAACTCCCTAGAACTGATGAGATGTACCATTGATGAGATGTCTATTTTAAATTTAGCCCATAAATAAATTTTGTCAATTTACAAACCATATTTTTTGGGTCTCCTAACACAGTTTTCTGGTTGTACCATATAAATTGTCTCGTCAATGTTGTCATTGAGAAACGTCATCTAGAAATCCATTTAATGACACTTAAATTTGTAATGTGCAACAAAAGTCATGATTGTCCTAAAAGAGTCTTTGGATGAGACTAGAGAGAAAATCTCTTTAAATTCAATCTCTTACTTTTGAGTATAGTCCTTCGCCACAAGGCGAGTCTTATACCTCTCCACATTACCTTTGGAATCCCTCTTGGTCTTAAATATCCATTTGCAACCAATGAGTTTCACACCTTCTGGTAATGGGACAAGTTCCAAAACCTTGTTGTCTTGCATTGACTTATACTCCTCATTCATTGCTTTAATCCCTTTTTTTAAGTTGGAATCTTGCATGGTTTGATGGAAGGTAACTAGGTCATCTTCCATCATACCATCATTTTCTTGGAAAAATACCACATAATCATTTGGAATAACACTTCTCTTTTCTCACATGGATCTCCACAAAGGTATTGGCTCATGAAACATAGATTCTTGAGGATCTTGAGTTTATTCTTGAGTTTATCTTGAGTGGAAGATTCAATATCTTGTAGAGGTTCTGAACTTGCTTTATCAAAAGCAACTATATAAATCAGATTTGAAATCATTACTGATTATTCCTCTAAGACAAAGTCTCTAACCTTATTCTTCCCCCAAACTCAATATCCTCAAAGGATATGGTAGTTTCCATCTAAAAAATTGTCTTTAATTTGGGATAATAAAATTTATATCCCTTGGATATTTCAGAATAACCAATAAAGTATTGCTTATTGTTTAAGAGTAATTTTTTTTAATTTGGCTTATCAAGCCTTGTTTTAGTTGGACACCCCCCACACAAAAATGTTTTAGACTAGGCTTTCATTGAACTTAAAACTTATAAGCTGTTTTACAATCTTTACTGTCTCTCTTCCTAGAGTGACTCTAACAAGGTAGAATAAGAAATAATGTTCCTTACCAAATCCTTAAGAGTCTAGTTTCATCTTTCAACCACATCATTCATGCTAGGTGACCCTAACATGTTTTATTGTGGAACAATTCCACATTTCTCTAGGTACTTGGATAAATGTCCTTAATAGGGGTGGCAAAACGGGTCAACCCAATCCGTTTAAGCTCAGCCTGACTTTGGTCTGCCAAAAACAAGTTAGGCTGGGCTAGCCTACCAAAAACAGGTTGGGCTGGGCTAGCTCTCCAGTTAAGAATAGGTTGAATTTTACAACCTGAATCACCAAGCTGCCAGGTTGCCGAGTTGTTGGACTAAAATGGACTCATGTCGACCCTGATGTAGGGTTGTTGGGCTACACTTGAATTTTCCAAAATATATCAAAACAATTCATACATTAAATAATTTAGGTTTTTTTAATGATGTCAAGTTACTGGGTGGCTTGTCGGGCTGGCCTGAATGTTGTTGCGAGCGAGGACGAGTTCCTTTCATTTAAGTGTTTTAATGATATCTAGTTGCCAAACTGGCCGAGTTGGCCTGAGTGTTGTCATGGGTGAGGACGAGTTCCTTACATTTAGGTTTTTTTATGATGCCGGACTGCTAAGCTGGCAAGGGCTGGGCGGAACAGGTTATGCCGCGCTACTGGGTTGAAGAGGTTGTCTTGACCCGTTTTTTTTGGTCGGGCTGTTGTTAAGACCTCGACAAGTGTACTGAATCGTATCAAGTAATAATAAATGGTAAGTGATAACGGTTCAAAAACCTTTATTTTTATACTTAATTTTGATATTAAAAACACCCTTTTTGACTTAGAAGCTTGCTTGAACTCATGTTTTTGCTTTAGTTTTGTGAATAAGAGAGTTGAAGGTGAATTTAATGGTTTTGTAGGTTATTGGAATGATTTGAAAGAAGAGTTAAAGTACAGAATGGTTGGAATGCAGAAAAGTCAACCAGTCAACCAGAATGCATAAAAGTCAACCAGAGTGCAGGAAAAGTTGCGCTGAGCGGCAGTTTTGAAGTGCCGAAATCATCGCTGAGCGCCAAATTTCGCTGAGCGCGAGTGCCGCACTTACCGCTGAGCGGAAAAAGTGTCACTGAGCGCCATTTTTATGGGCTTGGACCTGTTTTCTGTCATTTTTGTGGGCTTGGACCTGTTTTATGTTATTTTTATGTTCTATTTAAGGACTTGCACGTCCTAGGGATTGTACCTTTTGATGGATTAAGCACAGAAACACACTTTTCACCTCTTAAGGGTAGATTTGGGGATGGTGACAACTCTCCTCTTCTCTTTCTCGGGTTTTTCTATCTCTTTCATTCTTTCATTCCATTATTCATCTAGTTTTTCCATGACGATGGAGGGCTAAACATTATTGTTGTTGGGAAAGATGTAACCTTTGTAAACTCTCATGTATTGAATTTGTTCTTCAAGATCTTCATTAAGATACATGCTTTCTTTCATTAATTGTTAGAGATATTCTTCTTTGCTCAAATGCTTGTGGTGTTTCATTCATGTATGGCATAAATCTTATGATTTGTAAGTATCAGAAGATTTTGTACTCCTAGGGTTGGACGATTTGGGAATGTGACAGCTCTCCTCTTCTCTCCCTAGGATTATTATTGACAGATATCTTACAAATCATGATCTGGGGAATTCTCCCAATAATAGTATAAACCTAGACATAGGAGTATGATGATTGGTTACCTTTAAGCTTCTGTGCTTTATAATGCATGAGTAATTGCTAGGGAGACAATACATTGTAAACTAGTGATTATGATTAGGCTTTCTTCGCCGAGACATCGGGTTTAAGGTAATTTAGAAAGTGACATTAACATTAATGAAGAAAGACGAATTCATAAATACATGAGGGTAAATTAGGTGAAATCTAAACCTCAACAACAATATCATCAACTTCATCCATTCTTTCATGTGTTTAACCTCAATTGATCAAATTGCATTCATGTTTATTTTATCGCATTTGCATTCAAAACCCAAAAATATGTTCGTTAGAGTCTTAATTAGTTGAGTAATCACATAACTATTTAGTGCCGTGAGTCTCTTGGGAAACGATACTTGGTCTTACCATGTTTATTACTTGATACGATTCGGTTACACTTGCCGAAGTCTTAACAAGTTTTTGACTTCGTTTTCGGGGATCAAAAATTTGTTCATCAAGTTTTTGGCGTCGTTGCCGGGGACTCGTGGTATAACTATTCTATTTGTGTGATTCTTAACCGATTAGACTTTATCTTTAATTTTTATCTTTTTATTTCTTTATATCTTTCTATCTTTTCATCTTTTTATCTTTTCATTTTTATCTTTCTATCTTTTCATCTTTCTATCTTCTTATCTTTTTATCTTTTCACCTTTCTATCTTTTCATCTTTCTATCTTCTTATATTTTTATTTTTTCTTCTTTTTATCTTTTTATCTTTCTATCTCTCTATCTTTTCATCCTTTTATCTTTTTATCTTTTTATTTTATCTTTTTCTCTTTTTATTTTTTTATCTTTTTCTGTTTTATTTTTTTTTTCTATTTTTCTCTTTTTATCTTTTTAGTTTTTTATCTTTTTAGTTTTTTTTATCTTTTTATCTTTTTATTTTTATTTTTATTAATTTTTTTTATTTATTTATTTTTTTTATCTATTTATCTTTTGACTTTTTTTCTTTTTTCTTTTTATCTTTCTATCCTTCTATCCTTCTATTTTTTCTCTTTTTATCTTTCTATCTTTCTATTTTTTTTTCTTTTTATCTTTCTATCTTTCTATTTTTTTTTCTTTTTATCTTTCTATCTCTTTATTTTTTCTTTCTTTCTATCTTTCTATCTTTTTATCTTTTTATCTTTTTATTTATTTATTTTTTTCCTTTTTATCTTTTTATCTTTTCCTCTTTTTATTTTTGTTTTCTTTTTATCTTTTTATCTTTTTATATTTTTATTTTTATCTTTTGTGCTAATTGGGTGCTCTAGTGCAGTGTTCTTTAGTGTTTGCAGGATAAAATTAAAAAGTCTGTACTAGGAGCACAAGATCATCAAGAGAAGAAGCACAACATCTACTGATGGATGCTAGGTAATTGAGTATCTACTGAAGGATACTATGATATCAGACATTTATTGATGAGTGTTGATGAAAAGGATTTGCATCTACTGATGGATGTTAGTGGAAGAGTATCTACTGAAGGATACTATGTTTGTATATACCTACTGATGGGTGTTGGTGATAAAGATATGCATCTATTGAAGGATGCTGGAGGATTTTGGGTCAGGCTCGTGACGTTAAACAAGCGCTTATTGGGAGACAACCCAATTTCTGACTTTTTCTTTTTAATTGATTACTTTTGTGATTTGGATTTGATTTTTCTTTGTGTGTTTAAGTTTTTTTAGGTTATATGCTGGTTCTGATGGTAGTGATGAAAGCATCTACTGATGGATGCTACTACAACATCTACTGATGGATGTTGCCATGATAAGGATGAGGAATAATAGCATCTACTGAAGGATGTTATGTGATTAGGCATCTACTGATGGGTGTCATTAACAACATTTACTGATGAATGCTGATGAAGATGAGAAAGATTAGCATCTACTGATGGGTGTTAACGAGAAAGATGTGCATTTACTAATGGGTGCTAGAAAGAGTTTGGGTCAGACTCGTGACGTTAAACAAGCGCTACCTGGGAGGCAACCCAGTTGATTGATTTATTTTTGTTTCTTGTTTTGATTCTATTCTAGTTGCATTTTAGGGCTTCATTGTTAAATGTTTGAGTGGAGTGAAGGGAAATTGCATGAAATTCGAAAATTGTGAGATAAATTTGAGTGACAATGGATTAAGAGCACTTAGGGCAAGCTAGGAAGAAGGAGAATTGGGGCCGCGCATACTGCTCAGCGGTAACCTGGCGCTGAGCGGTGGACCTGCAGAAGGGGTTTCTGTTTTTTTAAATTATTGGGCTCAGTGTGGGTTGGCTCATTAAGTATTTTTTTAAACCCTAGGGTGCGTTTTGGTCGTCACTTTCAGTCTCCATTCTTCCCAAGCACTCCCAAGCACTCTCCCTAGCACTCTCTTCACTTTTACCTTCACCCCTCTTCACAAAAACCCTTCCTCCACAAATTTTGCACCACCTCTTCATCCAAGTTTGGGGTTTTGTAAAAGCACAACTATTTTAGGTTGATTCCTCCACATTCATAGAGCATCTTGCACACAATTGAGTATCTCCACCCAAGTAAGTCCATACATTTTACATTCTAGGGTTTTGAGAGCATGATTTTGTATGAGAATGATTGTCTAAGCATGATTTAGGGCTTTTGATGTTTGTGCATAATTGGTTGAATTAGTCAATGTTTAGATCGATTAAAATGTATGATTGAGGTCTGGAATTGGAAAAATTACATGTGGGTGGAGATTAGGAGAATTTAGGTGTTGAGAAAACGATGTCACCGCTCAGCGCCAATTATCGCTGAGCGCGACTTCTGCTGCTGCTAGATTTATGTATTTTTCTGTGTGCAAGTGACGCTGAGGGGCCATGTTTTTCCCTCAGCAATGATAAGCAATGTCCTTGGAAGAAGTTTTGTGTTCTACTAACGTTCAATGAGATTTCTTGTGGTTTTGTGAATTGTACTTGATGCAGGGATGACCTCCTCATTATGAAAGAGGATCAAGACTGTGGGGAACAAGAGGAAGGAACCGGAGCTGGAGCAGCTGAAGCTCCAACTTTGGAGGAAGATGATGAGGACGATGATTTTGAAGATGTTGAAGAAGGAGAGGGGAAGGACTTAGATGACAGCATGGGTTGATGAGGAGATGAGATAGCGTCTACTGATGGATGCTATTTGCATTAGAGCAGGATTTTTCTATCTTTTGTTTTGTATTAATGAACTATATTTACTTTTGTTGGTAGTATAGGGTTTAATGTACATGGTTGGAAACTTTATATCTCATGATGGTTTGATATTGATTTGCATGGGATGGGTATTACTTGATGATGCTTTGATTAATGATGTTGAGGTTGTGCTATATATGCTTATATAAAGGTGGGTGTTCACGAGCTATGTGAACAGATGCATGATTTTGTGATTGTGATTATGATGCTAAGCATGATGTATGTCTAGGATATTTGGAATATTGAGTGAGCCTATATGTGAGGGTTTGAGCTCCAGAGTATTTCCTATGAATGATTGCTATCTACTTGAAAGCATGAATGATTTTGCCTAAATTTTTATGATTGATTGAATTGCATGTTTATGTCACATGATCAAGGCCATTTTTGATTAGCCCTTTCTTAGCCAATGCATAAATTTTCGCCCTAAACAAAAGAGCACAATGTGTCTACCCTTTTTGAACCTAAGCCTTAAATAGAAAATCCTTTTTGAAAATATTTACCTTGAGTTAAGTTGAGAATTATTGCATGGTATTGATAAAGGTTCAAGTTTGGGGTTGTTGGGAAAGTTGAAAAGAAAAGCATTGAGCTAAAGTGTTGAGCAAAGCATGAAAAGAAAAAAGATAAAATGAAAAGATAAGCTCAATGCAAAAAGGGATAAGTTGGGCATAAATGAGATTGGTTGTAAAAAGAGAGTCTGAATTTAAATGATAAATGCACGTATGACTCTCTTAACTCAAGGATTTTGTGATCTAGAAAAACCAATTCTTCTTGTTAGCCCAACCATGTTACAAGCCATGAAAAGCTCTTTTGATGACATTTGCGTGCAAGTATGATTGATTGTGGTAAATGAAAGACAATTTTGTTCTATGTGACATTTGGATAGTAGAGGGAAGGAGTGACCTCTTGAAACACTTGAGTGATTGAGTGAAACACTTTATCTAGTGAGGAAGGATTCCATGAATTTATGATTACATCTTTGCATAGTTAATTGATCATTCATGAGAATAGCATTTGTTGGGTATTATGTGATTGTGTGAACACCATGATGAGTTAATTGAATTAAAGCATGTGCACATCTTGACTAAATTATGTTGATGAGCTGATTTGAGTAATTACTTATCTTGAAAGAATGAGTTTTGGAATGTGATTGAACCATTGTGATGATTTGTGGAAGACTAAGTTTCATCTTGTTTGCTTGAGGACAAACAAAGTTCTAATTTTGGGGTTGTGATAACGGTTCAAAAACTGTTCTTTTTATACTTAATTTTGATATTAAAAACACCCTTTTTGACTTAGAAGCTTGTTTGAACTCATGTTTTTGCTTTAGTTTTGTGAATAAGAGAGTTGAAGGTGAATTTAATGGTTTTGTGCTAGATTCTCTTGATTTTGTAGGTTATTGGAATTATTTGAAAGAAGAGTTAAAGTACAGAATGATTGGAATGCAGAAAAGTCAACCAGAAACCAGAAAAGTCAACCAATCAACCAAAAAAGTCAACCAGTCATCCAGAATGCAGAAAAGTCAACCAGAGTGTAGAAAAAGTTGTGCTGAGTGGTAAATTCTGCTGAGCGACAGTTTTGAAGTGCCGAAATCACCGCTGAGCGCCAAATTTCGCTGAGCACCAGTGCCGCACTTACCGTTGAGCGACAAAAGTGCCGCCGAGTGCCATTTTTATGGGCTTGAACCTGTTTTCTGTCATTTTTTTGGGCTTGGACCTGATTTCTGTTATTTTTATGTTCTATTTAAGGACTTGCACGTTCTAGGGATTGTATCTTTTGGTGGATTAAGCACAAAAACACACTTTTCACCCCTTGGGGGTATATTTGGGGATGGTGACAGCTCTCCTCTTCTCTTTCTCGGGTTTTTCTATCTCTTTCATCCTTTCATTCTATTATTCATCTAGTCTTTCCATGACGATGGAGGGCTAAACCTTATTGTTGTTGGGAAATATGTAACCTTTGTAAACTCTTATGTATTGAATTTGTTCTTCAAGATCTTCTTTAAGATACATGCTTTCTTTCATTAATTGTTAGAGATATTTGTCTTTGCTCAGATGCTTGTGGTGTTTCATTCATGTATGGCATAAATCTTATGATTTGTAAGTATCAGGAGATTTCATACTCCTAGGGTTGGACGATTTGGGGATGTGACAACTCTCCTCTTCTCTCCCTACGATTGTTATTGAGAGATATCTTACAAATCACGATCTGGGGAATTCTCCCAATAGTAGTATAAACCTAGACATAGGAGTATGATGGTTGGTTGCCTTTAAGCTTCTGTGCTTTATAATGCATGAGTAATTGCTAGGGAGACAATACATTGTAAACTAGTGATTATGATTAGGCTTTCTTCGCCGAGACATCGAGTTTAAGGTAATTTAGAAAGTGGCATTAACATTAATGAAGAAAGACGAATTCATAAATACATGAGAGTAAATTAGGTGAAATTTAAACCTCAACAATAATATCATCAACTTCATCCATTCTTTCATGTGTTTAACCTCAATTGATCAAATTGCATTCATGTTTATTTTATTGCATTTGCATTCAAAACCCAAAAATATGTTCTTTAGAGTCTTAATTAGTTGAGTAATCACACAACTGTTTAGTGTCGTGAGTCACTTGGGAAATGATACTTGGTCTTACCATGTTTATTACTTGATACGATTCGGTTACACTTGCCGAGGTCTTAACAAGTTTTTGACTCTGTTTTCGGGGATCAAAAATTTGTTCATCAGTAAGACCAAGTATCGTTTTCCCAAGAGACTCGTGTTCACTAAAAATTCGTATAATACCTTAACTAATTAAGATTAACGAACAATTTCAATGGTTAAAATAAATGCAAGAAAAGTAAACATAATATTAAAGTGTAAAAGTTATCAATGGAGGCTTAAACAAGAGTGAATGAATGATGTTTAAACGATATGAGATGATGATGTTGTTGGGGTTTAGATTTCACCTTCTTTATTTTCATGCATATTAGAATTCGTCTTCTTCATTAGAATGTTAATGTCACTTTCTAAATTACTTAGAACCGGATCCCTCGACGTAAAAAGCCTAGATTTGACTATTAGACAACAATCCCTTGAAAATCCTAACAATCAATTCCGCATTCAGAATATAAACTTAAGACAACCAAACATCCTACTTTTATCCCTAGACAATATTTCTTTTGGGTAAAATTCTCTGGATCATGATTTCTAAGTATTTCCCAATAACAAAGAAATCCAAACATCATGCTATGAATGATCAAAACATAACAAGCATTGAGCAAAGGAGAAAATCACTAACATTTAATGAAAGAAGCATAAAATAATTCAGTTCATATTCAAATACATGAAAGTTTAGAGGTTACATCTTCCCCAACAACAAATGAGTTTAGTTCTCCATTGTCATGGAGAACCTTGGTGTAAAATGGAATGAAAATGAGATGGAAACCCTAGAAAGAGAAAAGGAAAGCTCCCGCATCCAAGTCTGCCTCCAAAGGTTTGAAAAGAAGTGTCTCCAAGCTTCAGCCGTCAAAAGATACGAACCCTAATGCGTAGAGGTCCTTAAATAAATCAGAAAAACATCCAAAAGCCCAAGTTGCCAGCGCTCAGCGCCCTCACTAGGGGCAAGCAGGCGTCCTTGCGAGAGAAGTGTCCCTTAGCACCCTGGTTGAGGGCAACCATGCGTCCTGCGGTGCAAGTAGCCGGCGCTCAGCGCCCCATATGAGGGCAACCAGGCGTGGTTGTGTGACTGATGACAAATTTATGAACACCGAAATACGGCGCCACAAACTTGTTGAACAATCGGCAAGTATGACCGAATCGTTTCAAGTAATAACTCGGTAAGACCAAGTATCGTTCTCCCAAAGGACTCACGGCCTAGTTTAGTTATGTGATTCGTTGATTATTTAAGACTTAAGAACGAAATAAGTGAAGTTTAATATGCAAAACAGAAAATAAACATGTATGCATGAATGTGATCAATGGCTAAAACAAAATACAAACTCTTCAATGGAATATATGGATGAGTATGTTGTTGGGGTTATCAATTTCATCTTATCCACTCTCATATACTTTAGGAATTCAACATTCTTGTCATCATTGTTAATGCCACTCTCTAAATTACCTTTCAAGAAGGCTTCTCCCTAATTACGAGTTCATACGATTCCTAGCATTCCTAATAATTAGTTTATTTAGCACAGGAGCTTAACGGCAACCAATATACTATTGAGAGAAATTCCCCGGATCTAGACTTCCCCGTACGTTCCCGTATCGACAAAACCAATAATCATGCATTGAATGAGTTAAACAAAGCAAGCATTGAGCAAAGAGGAAAAACCCTAACTAATGATGAAAGAAAGCATAGGTCTTAGATTAAGATGTAAACACAAATTCCATATATGAGAGCTTCAAAAGATTACATTGATTCCCCAACAAACATACAAGGTTTAGTTCACCATATTCATGGTGAACCTAGATGAACAATAATGAAAGAATGAAGGATAAAACCCTAGAAAGGTGAAGAGGTAGCCTGAGCATCCAAGATCCTCCTTCAAAGGGGTGGAAGAGAGAGTGTTTTCTTCGTTTCTGCCAAAGATACAAACCCTAGGAAACCCTAAAGCTTATATACTATTCGTAAATTACAGAAAATTAGGCCCAAGCCCAAAAATAGTGCCGCTCAGCGGTAAGTGCGTGAGTTGGTTTCTTCCCCTCAGCGGCCCTTTTGCCCCTCAGCGGATCCAACGTGAACTCCTGAGTGCCGCTCAGCGGTAAACTGCCGCTGAGCGGTAGTTGCAGCTTCTTCTTTTGCACTTTTTGATGTCTTTTCTGATTCCATCTCTCTCCTTCTTCACTTCTTTCACCAAATTCACCTTAAAACCTGCACAAAAACACTTAAATCAAGCATAAACCTGTCTAGCTCTCTTATTTCTGAAAATATGAACAAAAGCATGATTTCAAGCTAGTTTCTAAGTGTTAAAGGTTGCTTTTAGTATCAATTTTAAGCATGAAAATAACAGTTTTTCAACTGTTATCAGTGACTCCAGCACTGAGGGCCCTAGAAAAGGGAAACCAGGCGTGGTTGCGTGACACCAGTGCCTAGGGCCCTAGAAAAGGGCAACCAGACGTCCTTCAACCTTTTGTAGCCTTCTCTTCCGGTGCTTCTGCTGTCCTTTTTGAGTTCCAACTCCTTGACACTTTTACTCCTCTTCCAAATCATTCCAATAACCTACAAAATCAAGGAAATTAATGATAAAAATCATTAAGTATAACCTCAACTCTCTTATTCACAAAAGTAAACTAAAAACAAGAGTTTAAGCAAGTTTCAAAGTAAAAGAGAGTTGATTTAGTATCAAAATTGCATCATAGATAACGGTAAAATCAACTGTTATCAGCTGTCGGGCTTGAACCTTTTTTACCACCTCTAGTTTTGAATGTTGTTGACCTAAACCATCATATCTGCCATAATATTCACCACCACGATCAGGCTTAATACACTTAATTATTTTGTTGAGTTGATTCTTAACTTCAACCTTAAATGATTTGAGTACATCAAAGATTGCGACTTTTCATGTATTAGATATACATATGCATATCTAAAGTAATAATCTATGAATGATATAAAATAATGATCATTCCATAATGGTGTAGGGAATTGACCACAAATGTATGTGTGTATCAATTCTCAGACGTTTGTAGTTCTATACACACCTAATTTCTTTGTTTTTGTTTGTTTACCTTTAATACATTTAATACAAATATCAAAATTTGTGAAGTCGATGGAATCCAAGATTCCATCGGACACAAGCGTTCAAATATGTTTTTATAGATGTGACCTAAACGCTTGTGCCAAAATGCTCTTAAGCTAGTATTATCAATTTTACGTTTAGTACCACGTTATTCTGTATTTAAGGATTTACTATAGGAAGTTATAGTATCAAGCATATATAGATTATCATGAGCCAAAAGTGAATCAGTTCCAACAACATTTAAATTAAAAGACAAACTGAAACCATTATTTCCAAATGAATACAAATAACCCAATTTGCCCAAATACGAAACTGAAACCAAATTCCATCCACGCCACAACAAAGATGTCTTTGAAATCCAAATAAAAACCGGTGCATAATAATAATAATAATAATAAATTCCCTATAGCTTCCACCTCCATCAATTTGCCATCTCCAACATATATTCATCTTTCGCATTAATTGGCTTCCTTTCCTATAAATAAAGTACCTTGGGTTTGGTTTGGAAAATTTAGAAAGCAATTTTGTATAACTTGGTGTGAGGCAGATCATTCAATCATTTATTGTCACTCGAATTTTGAATGTGTCTAGTTAATAATATATGTTGATGACATCGTTATCATAAACAGTGACAACCATGACATCTCCCAAATGAAACATCTTTGCCACCATTTTCAGATCAAAGATCTTGGCCAACTGATACACTGTCGTTAAAGCTATCAAATTGATAATACTTTTCAAGGCAACTTCAGTATTGTCAAGTTAGTAGTCAAGAAAGTATATAGGGTTAAAGTAACCCTGAGTCGTCTGCCAACGAACACAAAATTGTTTTTCAATATTTGACTCTTATGAATGTTATGCAATGCTCAAGAATAAAAGTGAAAAGCTATGCTAATGAAGTTAATATTTGAAGAATGTTTGAAGAACAAATAGGAAACTTAGAAACAATTATAATGAAATAGGCTAATTCCACTACTTTTTCAAGATAGATTCATTATCGATTATCCAAAGATTATTGTTCAATTAATTATTGTTCGAGTTTCAAATTAATTGAAGTACATTCTTAATTAATTTGAGGGCGATCATACAATCAACCAAAGTAGATTCTCAATCAAAGGCAAGACCCTTTCTAGATTATTCATAATGAATTCAACCAAAGTACATTCTCAATTAAATCCTATTGTGTTTAATGATGTCTATTCTTAAATCCCTTAACCAAATTAGAAGCTAATTAATCAAAGTAAATTCTCAATTAATTATAGTTGAAATTTTTATCACCAATCAAAGTACATTCTCAATTAGTAGTAAGAACACGTTTAATCATATGAAAGTTCCTAAATTCAATCAAAGTAAATTCTGAATTAAACCTAGAAACCCTTGAACTCATATGATTAATATGCATGTAGAGTCAAACACTTTATGATGCAAAAATCATTGCTTTTAATATGATTGAGAGATGAAAGACATAGAAGAAGAATAACCCAAATCAATAATCAAAAGAAACAAATACATTAATTCAACTTAACCTCAGAATCCATAATGAAATTACAGTGGAATATCCCTAGAAGCTTAGCCCTCCATGAATGAAGTAGAATACCTAATAAAATAAAAGTGAGAGGAGTAGTGGATGATTGTTTCTAGTGGAGGAGTCTAAATGAATGAGTTATGATTTCTACCTCTCTTGGGTTTCTTTATATAGGCTTGATTGGGCTTGGACTATGAATATTTTGTTGATAAAATATTTTACCTTATATCTAATATATTTCAACCCTTTTTATTTTATTCAAAATTGTACAGAAGTCCAAAATTTTCCTCTAATTGCACTTTAGCTATCTCTTTCTTTTCAAAATTGCATAGGAGCCCTGAGTTGACCCGATTGGATCAGTTTTGACCATTCAATTTCATGCTTTAAATGAATAAAATTCTAACTTCAGGTGCACAAATAAACATTAGAACATCCAAAATAATTTATGCAACTAAGAATCACATTTTAAGCATCTTTAATTCCCAAACCCAATAAATCCAATCGTCACAAATTCATTTTAAATCAATCATTTAAGCACAAGAATCTCATCAAAAATTTGAATTTTAAAACATAAATGTGTGCATAAATATGCAGTCATCACCAACTCAGATATTTATTGGGTATTGACACAATCCAACAGTGATATATCTTAAAGAAAGTATGCATTGGATATTTTGGAAGAAACTAGATTGATGAATTCAAAATTTGTTAACACACCCATGAATCTTAATACTAAACTTCTACCAAATCAGGGGTATCCTATATCAAATCCCGAGTAGTGTAGAAGACTAGTTGAAAAATTGAATTATCTTACAGCTACTCGTCCTAACATTTCCTTTGCAGTTAGTGTGATAAGTTAATTTCTTAATTCCCCATGTGAAGATCATTAAAATGCATTCATCTGTATATTAAAGTACATTAAAGGAGCTCCTAGAAAATGGTTGTTGTATAGTTCTAATAACCATACAAGAGTTGTTTGTTATTCAGATTCTAATGGAGTAGGATCTCCTACTAATAGAAGGTCTGCATCAAGATATTGTATTTTCATTACTGGTAACTTGATCTTTTGGAAAAGAAAGAAACAAAGTGTTATGGCAAGATTTGGTGGAGAAGTAGAATATATAACTATGGCCTCAACCACTTGTGAGCTTGTTTTCCTTAAACAATTGCTTAAAAAGTTACAATTTGGAGATGTCACTCAAATGACACTTATATGTGACAATCAATGCTCTTCATATTAGTTTTAATCATGTCTTTCATAAAAAGATCAAGTACATTTAGATTAACTATCATTTCATTTGAGAGAAAATTGTATCTAGAGACATCAAGATTGAATTTGTTAACTCAAGTGATTAGTTAGCAGATATTTTCACTAAATCTTTACAAAGACCCAAAACTGATTATATTTGTAACAAATTTAATATATACGATTTGAATGCATTAACTTGAGGAAAAGTGTTAGATATCTTAAATTATTAGATATCTTATCTTGATATGTTATCTTTATCTTTTATCTTTAATTATTTTGTCATTATTCTTTATTTGTATTTTGAACTTAACTCATATTTTTTCTATTACAAATATAATATCGTATATATATTTTTTACACAAGAGAAATTAATCTCAAACCCATTTTTCACTATGTTCAACATTAGTAAAAGTAAGAGTACATAACTAGCAATGTGAAAGTTTTGTGTTACTAGAACTTAGAGTAAACTCACTTTATACCAGTATCTAACTATTGAAATTATACACTCTGCTTGTGTGTCTAATATTCTTTACCCAAGTTTGGTTTGGCATGACTTTAGGACGAATTTGAAGCCCAACTTTTAGCTCTTACTTGAAAAATATAAAAAATAAACCTTCTTATATTATTTTTACTAAATAAAAGGTAGAGAATTATTACTTAACAGCATAACAGCTATAAAAATGCAGCAAGCCCTCTCTTGAATATAGTTTTTCAGCAATATATGAATTTGATTGAGGGACAGGAAAAATTGAATATTTTAAATTAATCCATGATTTTATGAAATATTTACATCAATACATACTAATTAAATTCAAAAACAAAAGAAGAAAGCAAGTACCAAAACACAAAAAACAAGGAAAAGAATAAAAGTAAATAAATAAATTAAAATGAGTGTTCTAACAATGATACTCAAAATTTCTCAAAAAATTATGCTATCAGAATGAAAAGATTCAACACATTTCAAAGTTGAGAAGGTAGCATAGGGTTTTGTAACTAACTGTCTACAGTAATTGATGAAGTGATGATTACTATCTGTTCCTTTCATTGTTTGCACTGTATCTGGGGTTGGCACTGTTCATTTGACTATATACCTCTGCCTTTATGGTGCTTGCAAATGCACTCCAACCTAGAAGGTACGGCACGATATACTGCATAGAAAAGCAGCAAAAGTACAATCAAAATATGAATCAGCCTGCATAAAGGAAATTTAGTTTCGTTCAAGAAAAAAAAATGTTGTACACAACCTGTTCCTAAATGCTACATCACTTTATTCAATAAACATAGCCAGGAAATTTCATTCCAAATTATAATAGGATCATGAAAATGAATATTCAACTACTAGAGGAAAGAGAGAGAATGAGAAACCATACATTGAAAATTGACCTTAAAACTGCTAGCTGCGCCCTTCTAATAGGGAGATAGATGTTTTCCTCAATTTCCTCCATGTTCGCAGGTTTTTTATAAACACCTTAGGAAATTGACGTAACAGAGTCAGAACTGAAGTAAATATTTACAGAATTTAATATTTTTCCATTATATTTCAGGTTGGCTTAAAAATGGATAAGCAAAATTATTCCTTAAAGTACGTCAAGACTAATTACTGTTAAAATATTCCCTTACTAAGATTCGATCAGCAGTTTGCACAAAACAGTGAACTAAATCAATCTAAGTGCATTGCAGAGTATCCCAACAACTTCAAGATGGCAGGAAAGTAAAATCAAATTGACACAATAACAGCAACAGAAGTTTATGAATAAAGAAAATTACTTAAGCTAAATGAGTGACCAGTAGCATCCAGAAGTGGCTCCATCTTCAAAACTTTTCTAACTTCAATTCCATTGCTGCATAATAATACAATTTTCAAAATGCTTTAAAAGATGATATCACAGCAGTCATTACTTATGGCATAACACAAAAGAAAAAGAAAAACTAAACAGGTGCTGAGAACACTCATGTAGTTATTTGTTAATACAGATGAATCCACAGAGAAAAAACTACCTTTTTGCCTTTGCAGTCTCCCGTGAAAATTCCCAAGACTCCATTGCACCAAGGCTAATTAGAGTCCCCATTTCACTTACCGAAAGTGAGAACACCTGCATTCAAGCAAAGTGAAACACTACCTCATGTTCTATGTTCAACAGAATCATAAATTCCAATGAAATCACATCTGCTTTTCTTTATGGTTCAATGGAGGGCTGTTGCAAACCACACCTCAAAAGCAAGAAAAAAAAAAGAAAGAAATGAAGTAAACACAGATGTTTGTATTATTTTGTTAATGAAAGCAGAACACAGAAGAATAACAAATCCCACTGCCTAGAGCTATGCTCCTCTAGAGCAAGACAATTGATTCCTCCCCTTTTTACTAAAATCCCTCTCTTCCTTAACTGAATACAAATAGGATTTGTATTCACCTAAATATTCTTCTCTCTCATCTAACTGCTCTGCCCCTAAGTCATGCCACCTTAGCCATCCAATTCTTCTTTCTCACATACACTTTTCCCCATCTTCTCTTACTACCTTCATAGGCTAGTGGTTAATGGAGTCAACTCATTCTCTGGGCCTCAAAGAAACCAGCCATGACATGCCCAAAATCATATCAATGTCCTCTTGACCAAACAAATAGGCATCTATTATGAAGTCCCAATTTATTTCGATTTTAATTTTATGACAAACTCCAAACGTTTTTGACTTGTGACCATCTCCCATCAAGGATGGTCTCCCATGGCCAACCCATTGCTTCAACCAATCTTTTAGAAATAAAGTTATGTGATGCTTCACTGTTGATCAAAATAAACAGATGCAACTTATGTACCTTTCCTTTAAATTTAAGAGTTCGAGGCAACTCTATTTCTTTAGCTCCAAGATTGAGCAAACTCAAGGCACTACGCTCACCATCTGTGTCTCCCTCTTCTCTCTCATATGCATTTCTTGTCATCACATTCCATCTGGAATTTCATCACCCACCAATATGACCCAGAGCTGTTTCACGGGGCATTGGTGCATAAAGTTGTAAAGTCCACCACATTTAAAACACAACCCTCTCTTTCGCCTATCCAACAAGTCCTGATAGGCTAAATGCCTTTTTCCCCTATCTATAGGCCCGCTTCTATTATTTTCACCTGATTCTCCTATTGTGTTTGGACCAACCCCATTAACCCCTTCACTAGTCCCATGGTTTCTAGGAGCAATGCGACCTGAGATATTTGAACTAGTCTTGTAACTCGAATAGCTTCCCATACGTGTTTCTTCTTTCCCATGCCATCCTCTGTTCTTATTCACAAAGTCCATATCAATGGCTCTTGCTACATTCATCATTCTTGCTCTCCTAAGTTGACTTACAACATGCAAACTTCTAATTCGGGCTGTAATTTCTTTATGCAAACTGTGAATATAGGTAGTTCAATCTTTTTCACTGTTTGTCGGAATTCATCAAGCTCCTCTCCTTCTAAGGACTTCAAGCCAATCTAATACTAGTGGTCTCCTTCTACTTCGTATCTTTTGTCTTTTTAGGCCCGATAGAGCTCTCTCCCTCCATGTGAGGGATTTTCTCCCAGCTACGAGTCATCAATTTCACTGACTTCGATTGGTTTATTGTAGCCTCCTTACTCATCATCTCTATCATTCACTGATTTTCAATTGCTTGGAATCGTATCTCCTCCATGACAACTCTCATTCATTCCAGTTCTCCCTCAACAATCTCAACCCGAGCCTCCATGACTATTGTATTTTCTAGTTCCCTTATTTCACCTTACTTCCTTTCTTCTTTGGTGACATTCACCGAGAAAGAGATATTTGGTAGGTCGGACCAAATATTACAAACTCCACACCTCAAAAGCAAGAAAAAAAAGAAAGAAATGAAGTAAACACAAATCTTTGTATTATTTTGTTAATGAAAGCATAATATTGAAGGATAACAAATCCCACTGGGCCAGAGCTATGCTCCTCTAGAGCAACACAAGCGGTTCCTCCCATTTTTACCAAAATCCCTCTCTCCCTTAACTAACAGCAAAACCGAATACAAATAGGATTTCCATTCACCCAAATATCCTTCTCTCTCATCTAACTGCTCTGCCCCTAAGTCATGCCACCTCAACCATTCGATTCTTCTTTCTCACATACACTTTTCCTCGTCTTGTCTTACTACCTTCATGGCCTAGTGGTTCATGGAGCCCACTCATTCTTTAGGCCTCATCAAGGGCCCATTGGCCTCATGGGAGCCTACAAGTGATCTTATTTAGAGAAGGCCAGAGAAAAATGGAGGTATAGTGCATTGCAACATTTGACATTAAATCAGAGCACACTCCTTGCATATGGCATTATGGGTAGTTCTAACAACTAAACCGTCTTATAGGAACAACGAAATCATTATCTTTATTTTTTTTTTCTCAAAGAAGGGATAAAAATCAAATCGGTTGAACTGGCAATGGAAAATATACAGAAGCATCAATGCAATGAATGATGATGAGTAGCAACTTGTTAGTGATAGGATGGCAAGAGAAAAGAGACCATAAATAAAATTTATTATGTACTTGATAATGTCTAATTCAAGTCTCATTCAAAAAACAAAAATTTAAACTTCCTTAATTTCCTTCATTTCAGTTTTACATAATGGCCTTGTCCTGAACTTCTTCAACTTCAAGTTTCAGACTTAAGTCCAACCACTGCACCCCTTTCTCCCAATACATTATTTTTTTGTTTAACACCACTTCTAATTTCTTACATACAACAAATTATTTGTCAGCATTATCCATTTATTTAGCATAATTTTAAACTAATCAAAACTAAAGTTTCCCAAAGTGAAACACAAAAAGATGGCATACCAATGTAGCCCCTAAGCAACCACTCAAACTGATGTCAACAACACATTTATACATTTGAAGAGCAAAAACATACGAATCTTGAACCACCTAGGCAAAACCCCTAAAGTATAACAAATGAGATCATATTTTCCAAGAAATTCAAAGTTCCTAAGAGGAATACTCCCCACTGTCTTAATTTAAAATTGAAGTTATATTTTAAACAAGATCTAGTGCAAAATTATTACTTGTCTAGGATCACCCTGGTCACATGCAATTGAGTGTTGTTAACACTCTTCTGTAAATTGAAAATCTTGAATTTATGTCACATGAATATTCTTGGGGATCATGCACACATGGTGATCCAGGACCATATACTAATTTTTCAGTCTAAAAGGTTGTATTTATCCAGACAATGCATTAGTGGAGTTGGTGTAGCACACTCACAAGAATACATAACAAGTCCTTACATTTTAGAGAAACCAAAACATTAAGTAGCCAGAAATGTTCAAGCACCTCTCGGACACTCACTTATTTTACCAAGACACCAAACCTACCTTCATAAGGAAAGTTAACAAAAATGTAATAGACTAATATAATAATAGAAAGATATAACATCTCCACCACATACATGTGTCTTCTAAATTACTCACTAAAAAGATCAGATAATATTATCTGTTGGAATAAGCATTAGGAAGTAGTTGTATTGGGAAAATACTAGTACCGTACCTATCTTCGTACCTAAGTATGTATGATTGATCTTTCACCGTCCCTATACACATTGTATCATAATACTATCAATATAAATATGAGATCATACGAGGAGAGTTTTCAAGCTCTCTCAGTTTAATCTTAAATATAGTCTTTTTTATTTATCTCAACTTTATCTTACCATAGTTAAGGAACCTAGAAAGTGGACTAACCAAAAATTTCAGTAACTTAATTATAATATTGTTTTTACAAAGACACGAAAACCATGCCAGTTACCTAACTATTAGACTCAATAGAAGAATCTTAAGTTACCTGCTTTTGGTTCCAATCATATATGGATTCTTCAGTACCAACCGAAGGAGCAAACTGGAGCAACATATAACCTTCCCTAGACACCCCAAACGCCCCAGACTGCAAAAACAAACACCAAAGCCTTCTGCCATAACTAAGCATTTCACTCACTCACGTTAAAAGACACAAAACACCAGAAACTCAGATATCAGAGCATACAGCTTTTGATTCAAATTCCGGAGGTTTAGGAGTCAAGGTGAGCACACCCTTCGCTGTATAAACAGAGTAATCTGCATACACCCTTTGCGGCAATTCTGCAACTGAAAACACAAACACCCATTATTCCACTCCGAGTTTTCAAAGAAAAATGATAAATTTTGGAGTTAAGTTGAAGAGTAAACCCGAAGGATATTGAGGCAGTGGTGGGAAGGGTTCCACGATGTTGGAGTGGTTGCATCTGACAGAGAGTAAAGTTGGAAAAATGAAAGAAAAGTTCCTGTTCAAAGGAACAATGAATTTGCGAGGAACAAAAGAGTGGAAGGGTAGTGAGAGGTGCTTTAAGGGGAGGGAGTAAACAATGTGGGACATCTTCTTCTCGGTAATCTACTTCCTAGTAAACACACACAGATATATATTTAAATTAAACCCACATATTTATATTATATTTTATTTTATTTTATATAAATATGTATAATTATAGTAATTATAAATATCATATAATTATATAAAATTTTAATAATTTATAAATTAGAATAATTATATAAATACTATACTATTATAATATTATTTATCATATAATAATATAATATTTGTGTATAAAATATTAGTTTATTGATAAATTATATTAGTCATTATGATATAGTAATCATCTTGAATAAAATTATATTTGTAAAATATATTTTTAATAGCTTAAATAATGTTATTTTTTACATTAATTAAATAAAATATAATTAAGTTTTAAAGACAATATGTTGTTTATAAATAACTTTGCTAGATTGAAAAGGGCTTATATATTACTCAATTTAATTAAATTTGTAAAACTCTTTGGAACGAGGGGTTTCATGTCTCCTTCTTCTTGCAGCTACTG
>JAHCHA010013265.1:57252-73097 GCA_027742795.1 Vigna hirtella
TCCATAGGGTTGGTACACCCTCCACGAGGTTATTACACCTCATTCACCGCTCACCCACTCTGACTAGGTCAGCCTTTCCTGTTACCAAATCTGCACTAAGTCAGCCACCGCTCACCCACTCTGACTCGGAAAGAATCAAATAACACCAAGTTACTGTAACCTCCCAATTAATCAGGGGATCCTAATATATTATGCTAGCTGCAAAGTTGCTTACCGGAGGGGTGATAAGGAACCCAAATTACGTTCAGCAAAAGTGGGCAGCAGCAGTTGGTGGTGGGTCTCTCCACCTGGAAGTGCTCCAGCCACCACCAGGAAACCTCCATCATCATCTCCTTAAGTGGGCTTGGCACTGAGAAATGGAAGGGGATAAAAATGGGGTTTCTGGTTTCTGGAAAAATCTGATGCGATTCTGTAGAATTCTGCAGAACGCGCGTACGTCCAATTTTGGTTAGTCAAAATTGGACGTTCGTCCAATTTGCTCGACCAATTAGTGGTCGGCCAAAATAGCATGAGCGTTCAGTTTTGTGTTCTAAGGTAACGAGCGTTCGCGTTCGTCCTTAGGTAAAGTTAGTAATATATTAGACATTCGTCCAAATAGTATCCAGTGAATTAGTGATTTTAGGCATTCGTCCTTAATTTAGTATTCTCATGAAGCAATCCTGAGCGTTCGGTCTTCACGTGGTATTCTTAGGTTGCAATCATGAGCGTTCGGTATTAATTTGATATTCACGTTCGGTTTTGATGTATTAGTGTGCGTTCGGTCTTAAATTGATATTCGTAAATTTAGATCTTGAACGTTCGGTTATAAATTGATATTCTTAAGGTTGGATCATGAACGTTCGGTTTTAGTGTATTAGAAATTTTAGCGCTCGGATAAAATTAGTACTCTCAGGATTTGATTTAGTACCAAACGGTCAGAATGGATTTAGTACCGTTCGGTCAGATTTTGATTTAATACTGTTTGGTTAAGTCGAGATCATTCGGCCAGGGTTCTAGACGTTCGGTCTGTACTCTATGTGTTCGGTTAAGTGATCTAGGTATTCGACGCAGACTCTAAACGTTCGTCCTAATAGTTTCCGTCATAGGCAGCGTTCAGTCTCGAGGAGGCTTTATCTTTGAGCGTTCGTCCAAACAGTTTCTAGTTAATAGTATTCGGTTTAATAATGTTTGGTGTTTTAGTGTCGAGCCTAAAGAGATTGACTGAGTTTAATGGTCATGAGTTGTTTAGTGCAGCAATGTATGATGAACTGTTATGTACGTTTTCTAATACTGTTGTGTACTTTTTAATTTCAAAACTTATGGTTTGTTGAACTGTTGTTACGTTTTCCTATTAATCTATGTGGTTTTTAATATTGTTATAATTTTTTATTACTCAATACCCTTTATTTTTCCTTTTTTATTTGTTTAATATTGAAGTATTCCAACTTGAAGTATTCTAATAATGATCCATCCAAAAAACCTTCAAAACACAGTCAAAAGGACTCCAAAATAACCCTGGGGAGTGCTTAAGGGTAGTTCTTCTCAACTTTCAGCACAAAAGGGGAGTTTTTTCCTGGTAAGCGATTACACGGTCCCAATAATCGATTACAAGTGCATCTGTCCCGTGTCAATGGTGCAGGACCTCACTTGTAAACCTATAAACAACCTGTAAACTCCTCCTTCACTTCACATTCAAAGTTATTGTAAAAATCATGTTGGTTACAGTGTAACCACCTTCATCTTTATTCTTCTCTTCAAGCAGCTTAGCCTGCAATGCAGATAACTCTTCTTCAAATTCTTCAATTACAGCATCTTGTTCCTCTAAAGCATCATTAATAACTTTTATGTGTTTTCTATTGATTGTTGATTTTTCTTGTTTCTTCAAATCATCTAAATTGACAACCAACAAACAATCCATGTAACAAATTTACCTGCAACACATATACACAAACAACTGCAAAAAACAATTGTTTTTTGATACAAATAACCAACGTAAGTCACAACCCAAAAGTAAAAAACATCAAAAAAATGACGAACAGATGCAAGACCAAAAACCCAACCCCAAAATACGAATACGGAAACATGAAAAAGTTCATACCTTGTTCGAAGAACCATTGTCACCGGACGAACCCATTGCACAAAAAAGGTAACAACTTCGATAAAATCGACACCGAACGAGACAAGCGTAATCTCCAACTCAAAGAGACAAACCCAACGTCCAGAGAGGTTGAAAGGAAAACGATGGTGACAGGGAAGCACTAGAGATAGATGTTCAAAACAAAATGAAACCCTAAAAATGGAGGAGGGAGAACATTGCTACGAAGAGAGAAGTTGAAATGAAATTCAAATCCCTAAAATGGAGAGAGAAGACAGTGATAAGGAGAGAAGATAGAGTTCGAAAATGAAGAGGGCAATTTCGGAATTCAAACTTCAACCCATTCCAAACTAGATTTTAAATTAAAAAAAAATATTCAAATTTGACCAATTAAAACCTGACACGTGGTGTTGTCAAATTTTTATCAAATTGGCGTTGTTAGAATATCGGGATCCTTTTAGTATATAGGACAATTAAGAGAAAATTTACTTAATAGTAATTACTATATTAAAAAATGTAAGCAGATATTTAGAATTTTCTTATAGATCAGTGCAAGAGATGTATTTTTCCAATATGCATCTGGGGAGTTTTTAAGCACATTCACGATTCGGTTGGTGAAATTCAATTAATTGGCTGGAAAAAGTATTTTTAATTTAATGTAAAATAGAAATAGTTGTTTTGAGAGAAAAACATATAATTTCAACCCATATACATAAGATCCAGGTTTTACATTGTGATGGTTGAAAATCCCAGATCAACCTAAATAAGTTTATATAACAAACAAAGTTTGGGGCAAAGAGTTTACATATACTAAGTGCAATTATGTTTAATGTTCAGAGTCTTTTATAATATTACAAGTTAAGAACAAGTGTTGATGTTGTTAATATAGTTTCTCACAAACTTGTTGGTAGTTCAAGTGTCACTATGTGTTTCTCATAGGTTTCCCACTCTATTCTCTCTTTAACTAACCAGTTATCAGTGCATTCTAATTGAATTAGAGAATTCATGTTTTCATGAGTTTTAATTTGGAATTTTTGTCAAAACTTGGTCATATTTTATTTATGTTTTTTTTTTTAATGGGATGGAAGATTCAGGCTTGTGGTAAATAGGTTTGCTTTATCATATGAAACTCAAAAAGATCACAAAGGAAAAGGTTGGAGAAGGGAGTGGTGACAGAATCAGGAGTTGTAACTTTTTGTGAAAAAGTGGTCAAAAGTCATAGAATTCATGGTATTGGAATTTGTACCAGAAGGACCGGACGTAGTACGAAAAGACATCCGCGACCGGTATTCTGTAGTCATGGACTGAGCGTCCACCTAGGCCGATCACCAAGACCGAACGTCCACCTAGTTGAGCGTTCACCCAAGACAGCAATCTGGACCGAGCGTCCGCCCAAGACGGCAATCATGATCGAGCGTCCAGCCATTCATGAACTGAGCGTCCGCCTAAGATAGCAATTGGGGCCTAGCGTTCGTCCAGTGTGACCAGACTGTAGTACCAAATAGGACGATCAAAAGGACCGGCCGCCCATGTCTTCCTCCCAGGTCATCAAAAGGACCGGCCGCCAATGTCACCCTCCCAGGGTCGCCTGTCCAGGCGTTGACAACCCCTTTGCGTAATAAAAATATGCTCGGGCTTGGGGGACTTGTGTACCAGCAGGACCGGACGCCGTACGGAAAGACATCACCGAGCGTCCGTCCAAGGCCCCCAGATCACAATCGAGACCGAGCGTCCAAACTAGCGGGTGCCCAAGACCGCTCGTCCAGGTCACAACCGCGCGTCCGTTCAAGGCCGCCCCCCCCAGTCCAGAAGCATGACCGAACGACCACCAAGACCGAACGTCCGCTCGTGCCGAACGTCAGGACCGAACGTCCACAGGTGTCGACCACCAGGACCGAACGTCCGCCAGTGCCGAACGTCAGGACCGAACGTCCACAGGTGTCGACCACCAGGACCGAACGTCCGCCCATGCCGAACGTCAGGACCGAACGTCCACCCGTGTCGAGCACCAAGACCGACCATCCTTCCCAACCGACCCGCGCTTGGTTGACTACACGGTTAAACGCCAGTGATTCACTAAGGTGCGATTGGACCATTATCAGGCCCACTAGAGGCAAAAGGGCCGTTATCAGGCCCACTAAAGGTAAAAGCCCATTACAATCAGTATAAATAAAGGTCTCAGGTATGAGTTCTAGACCAACTTTCCTTACGATGCATGCATGCATCACAAACTGCTCTGTCATATTACTGACTTGAGCGTCGGAGTGCCTTTAGCAGGTACCCGGCCCCTCCTCGGCTTAGATCGTGGAGCAGCGCCTGGAGTAGGAGGGCGTCTGCCCGATTTGGAGTGTGGAGCAGCGTCCGTCCATCTTTGTACCGTCCGCCCGCCCGTCTTCGACAAGTAAGCTCGTATGTTTTAACAGGGTCCTCACCGATCCAGTCGAAACAGAATTGTTAGCTGAAAATTATAATATCTAGACGCTCTATTCAACTGTTAACAATACAAAAAAGTTCATTACTGCTAAAGGGTACGTGAAGAGGAGAAAAAAATAACAGATTTTGATGGAGAGAAAACTCCAAATAAGATGGAAAAAATAAGAAAATTAAAAAAAAAAACATAAAAATGGCTCCCAAGAGTAGTTCTTTCTCTTCTTCATCATGTTGATTTAATAACTAGTAATGATATTTTCAATTACTGTCTTTTTTTGTATAAAGGCGTTATTTATTTTTAGTTTTGTTAAAAAAAATTATGCTTATTTCTATTATGCCAAGACTGATTATGTACAAAAATTTTATATATATATATATATATATATATATATATAAATGATTAATAACTTTTTCATTTATTAATGTAAAAACTTATAAAATTGTGTTTTAGAATTAATAGTCAGTTTAAAGTATAAATGAGATTTTTATAAGCAAGTTTTATTATATTAAATCATATCATCTTTCTAAATTTCTTTTTCTAGAACTCTATCTCTAAAGAGTTTTTTACTTATTGTTTGATAAAATGTTATAATAATTTAGAATAAGCACGAGTTGTCTGTGCTCGACAGATACGTAGAGCTAATGGGAATGATACAGATTCCGATTAAGAGAATGGTTTAAGGGTGTGATATGATGGTTGTTATAGTCTTATTGAGTATTGATGATTGTTGGATGTGGCAGAATTATGATAAAAGACTTAACAACGGTAATATAAATTCATATTGATTGATTTTATGTTTATTATATTAGCTTACTCTTGTATTTTTTTTTATTGTGTTTCTACCCGTGATGATTGTATGATTCGGGTTGTTATATGATAATATATGATGATACAGGTACATACTTAATGCCCCAAGAATAATGAGACTTTAAAAAATTCTATTCCTTTGAGAATTTTGGAAATACGTTTATAAAATTGTTTAATGAATTAAAGTTTTAAATTGTTAGTTGTTATGAGTTTTAGTTACAGTTATTTGAAAGTTTTGAATTAATTTCTCGAATTGTTTATTTATTTATATTAAGTATGTTTGTGACCTCCTAAATCGAGTACTACAATATATTTCTATTTCACTTAAAAGAAGAATATCACGACAAAAATAATTAATTATTATATTAATTAAATTAAATATAAAGACTTGACATACTTAATAAATCATATAAAATTAATAAAAAAATTTAAAACTCAAAACTTAATTAAATCATTATAATTCTAATAAAATTACAGAGGCTAAAATGGTAAACTTTGGCTAAAAGATTTTAAAATATTTAAAGTTACTGGATCTATTTCCTCGTCAAAGGATTCAATATAACTCACTTGTCTATTCTATATTTCCTCATACAATTATACACACTCACAAAAAATCTTGTATAACACTAATTAAGAAGTATGAGATATTTGACTCAATAATGAAAATCAAGATATGCTTTTTGAATATTTTAGGTGAAATATAGATCAAATTCAATGGATTCATCAAACTAACTAATAAGCTCAGATCACATGCACGCACCATCCCTAAAACTGTAAAAGGATGTCACACGTGTGAATGTGGTAGTAAATTAAATTACTAATCAAATACGCATGTTAAATGTATATACCTATATATAATTTTTCAAAAAGCTTTAGAGAAAAGAAAGACATATTCTTATATACTAAAACTTTCACATGTTGACTTCAATTATATAAATTCAAAGAGTTTTTTTTTTCCTTTAGTTGTCAACGTCTATTCAAACACAATAATTCTATATCATATATTTAATTTAAATTTTAAACATAACTTAACTTTACAAAATCCATTTATAGATAAAATTTATATTTACATATATAATTTAAATTAATTTTATTTTTAATTAATGTAAAACTTCTAATATATTCTCTTCATGAAAAGGTATATATATCTGAAAGGTTTGAGAGAATACCTGAAAGGTCAAGCTATGACCGAACGGTTGAACGTTGAGGTCGAATGGCCGAACAGTCGAGGCCGAATGGCCGAACAGTCGAGGCCGAATGGCCGAATCGTTGATGCCAAATTTGGCTAAGTACCTGTGAGGCCAGGTTTGAGAGAATACTTGAAAGGTCAAGCTATGGCCGAACGGTTGAACGTTGAGGCCGAATGGCCGAATCGTTGATGCCAAATTTGGCTAAGTACCTGTGAGGCAAGGTTTGAGAGAATACCTGAAAGGTCAAGCTATGACCGAACGGTTGAACGTTGAGGCTGAATGGTCGAGTGGTTGAGGCCGAATGGTCGAACGGTCGAGGTCGGATGGCCGAATCGTTGATGTCAAATTTGGCTAAGTACCTGCAAGGCTAGGTTTCAGAGAATACCTAAAAGGTCAAGCTATGACCGAACGATTGAACATTGAGGCCGAATGGTCGAGTGGTCGAGGTCGGATGGGCGAATCGTTGATACCAAATTTGGCTAAGTACTTGCGAGGCCAAGTTTGAGAGAATACCTGAAAGGTCAAGCTATGACCGAACGGTTGAACATTGAGGCCGAATGGCCGAGTGGTCGAGGCCGAATGGCCGAATCGTCGATGCCAAATTTGGCTAAGTGGTCGGGTGGACGAGGCCGAGTGGCCAAGTAGGCGAGACCGAGCGGACGAGACCGAAAGGTTGAGTTGACGTTCTTTTAAGGCACCACTCACGGGTTCCTTGTGGATACAATGGGGAATACTAGTTCGGCCCCACGGTGGGTGCCAAAATGTTTCGGGGTGGTTTGGAGGTCCCTTAAAACATTCCAAGTGTTCTCGAAGACCGGAAGAACCTTGAAGACTGGACGGATTCGTTGAAGGCCGGACGGTCACCTGTGAGGGTCAGACGGTTACCTGTTGAAGGCCGGACGGTTGAAGACTGGA
This sequence comes from Vigna hirtella, assembly GCA_027742795.1. Taxonomy (NCBI): domain Eukaryota; kingdom Viridiplantae; phylum Streptophyta; class Magnoliopsida; order Fabales; family Fabaceae; genus Vigna; species Vigna hirtella. The sequence continues at coordinate 64,670 of JAHCHA010013265.1, forward strand.
CAGACTCGTTGAAGGTCAAACGGTAACCTGTTGAAGGTCGGACAGTTAATACTCTAAGTTGTTCGTTCTCCCTCCTCCTTCTCCAAGCCGGGCGAGCGAGTACCTATCAAAGACACTCCGACGCTCAAGTCAGTAAAAGTGACTGAACGGTCATCACTATAAGTGATGCATGTGGTGTGCATAATGTTCAACGTGGTCTGAAGTCATACCTGAGACCTTTATTTATACTAGTTGTAATGGGCTTTTACCTTTCGTGGGCCTGATGACGACCCAACCACGCCTTAACCTCCATTAGGGGCTTTAATGAGCTATTATCGTTTATGATCTAACCATGCGGCTGGCCGGTGTGATGGATGGTAGGCTTGGGTTGTCGATCTGATGGGCGACCTGGATGCTCGACCTGGGAAGAGCCGTTCGACCTAAGCATTCGGTCGGCCCTTGGTGGTCGACCTGGTGGCCGTTCGTCCTGAGAGAACCGTTCGATTCCTAGAGCTGGGAGGACCAGTGTGTCTATATATATATATATATATATATATATATATATATATATTAAATTAGCCTTAATAGACGTGGGTGTTCCAACTTACTTCTTTGTTAAGATTGAAAAAGAAGAAGAAACATATTATAATTGTAATGTGGGGGTTTCAACGTTTATGAAAGAGATTGGAGAAGGATTGATGATGAGTTGTGGTAGGATTGAAGATTCGTTTGTGAAAAATGTCACAAATCCCCGTCAAACTTCACCACATGCTTTCAACTTTCACACTTATCATTTCCTTTTTCTATCATTTTGCTACATTTTATATTTGGGCCACCCTCTTTCCTTTTACCATTGTGACTCCATATTCAATTTCTTTATCTCATTATTATTATATTTAACAGTATTTTTATCCTTATATTTATATTAATAATTTAATATTTTTCTTTTACGATGTTAGTTCATGACTTTAACGTTAATATAAGAAAACGAATTGCATTAAATCTTTTTAAAAAAAATATAAAGACACTCAAGTCAGATATGTTTCATAAAGATGTTTATATTTTATTAGGATAGAAGATGATCTATTTACCTGGACATCAATTGTATATTTATAGGACCTGTGGAGGCAAACCCATTGATTAACCATTAGTGCAATATATTTTTAGACAATCAAACCCAATAATCAATAATTAAATCAATAATCAATACCGTATATTTGTAAAACGTAAGACAATCTGATCTATTAATACTTGTTAATTGTCTATAAATAACAATTAATTCTGATTAGTATAGTACAATTATTATATACATAAAAGGATTAAATGTTATAATGTTTATTAAAATTGTGAATTTTAATAAAAATTTCAGTATAAGATTTATATAAAAATTAAATTTGGTCTTAATTTGAAAAATAATAAAATTATTATATTTTGAAAAAAAAATAAGATTGGATTGAACCAAATTAATGAAAATTGAACTGAATTAAACAAAATTAATGAAAATTGTAAGTGAATGAAATATCAGACCGGACTTAGAATGACTTTACTTATAATGACCTGAGAGATTGATTAATGGAGGGAACCGGAAATTGGCGGCAATTAACATCATGACATTGCATTAAATATCCATTTCGCTTAACTTCGAAAAGCTCCCACTTACACGAGAAATTACCCGTGAAGATGAATGCCCGGTTGAAGCTAGGAATCAAAAGGTGTTATGAGTAGTTAAAAAAAAACAATGAAATCATATTAATTACAGTATATTCTTAAAATTTTTAATTTCAAACTATAATACTGGATTAGTATATTCTGTGCCTTTCCCGCCTGCTAGGAAATTACAGTTGAGTTATCACTGAATCTGTTCACTACAGTACTCTGATAATGTATTTCAATTGACATTTTAGGAATCTGAAGTTAGGGAAGCGCGAAAACTGAGATCAAGTCATGAGAACATTGACCTTTTGAAGGAGAAATTATTGGAGGAAAAGAGTCACCGGGAAAGGGCAGAATCAGAGCTATCCAAGTTACAGGATATCCAGTTAAACATGAAAAAGTTAGAGGATTGGAGAATGATGATTATATACAGACACATATATAACAGTAAGTCACATTATTACGAGTACACACAACACAATGGGGCTGCTAACTAACTTAGATCTGGTAATAAACTCAATCCTTTTGCATATAAATAAAATCATACAACACTCAACGTTTCCAGATTTCTTTGAAGATCAAATGCTACTCCAGACCTGAATTCATTTCAAGTTATATCGTTTCTTTTCGATTGTTTCTTTCTTTCGTTGATTCTGCACTGTTCTATTAATTTCTAATCATCATTTACTATCTTCTTCTGTTTCATTACAATGTCTTTCTTTCCATTTGCCGATTCCGAGTTAGAAAATTTACTCTGTTTTTGGACTTTAATTATGTTTTCTATTCAGAAGTGATTCTTCAATCTGTTTTTGTAACGCGTTTTGTGTTTCTATGTTCTGATCCAAATAACATTTCAGATTTCTACCATATTCATAATGTCAGATTTCTATCAATAGTACTCATTTCAGTTTTCATTCCAGCATTGCTATTGCATAAACGTGTTCATGACTTTAATTCCAGTTTCCCCAATTTAGCAAGTTAGGTTTGAAAAGATGTTAAGAACTCCAGTTGAATCTGCTGTTCATAAATTGTACCTTCTTCCTTCCTACTTTGACAAGGTAATAACGCGTATTCATATTTTGTAATGTTAAGTGTTTATCATTAATATAATTTCTTGATATTTTAACATTTGGCAGAGGGAATTGGCAAAGCCTAGATTCTTTTAATTCTTTTCTGAAAACCGATATACAAAGAATAGTTCGTGATAATCATATGATCGTAGCTACTGAACACCCTCATATATACGTGAGCTACAGAGCATATTTTGTTCTTTATTTTGATATTTTATTAATTTCCTCTGGTTTTTCAGATCTTCTTTTGCTATTGATCCCTCCTGCAGGTTTTTAAATGTAAAGGTTGGCGAACCATCAATAGGGAATAACATCTTACTCCAGATAAAAGTCGTTGTGTTTATTTTTGTATAAAATCTCTTGCCTGTTTTGCATTTTTTCTTTCCTTAGGTGAGCGCTTCCTTATCCCGAAAGATATTTTGTAATCAAAGGAACCGAGAAGGTGATATTCCCTTTCTCCAAACTAGATACAATGACTGTCATTTAATCCGTTTAATATCTGTCACTTGAAAAAAAATATGAAAATTGAATGAATTAATTGTTAAATGGTAATTGATATAGTTATTTAGATAAATGGATAAGCATTCTTGAATGGGTTGAGTTGGGATATGTGACACCAACTTTCATTTTTAAATATAATATAATTGTTAGGATATTTATCCTAATTTATCATGATTATATTGTGTAAAAGGTTATCCTATTTATCATGATTATATTGTGTTTAGGATTATCTTATTTATCATGATTATATTGTGTCTAGGGTTACACTATTTATCATGTACTTTTGTATCAATTTATTTTTATAAATAGAAGATTATGAGAGGGATCAATCAAGCCTTCTATAATTATTTTACAGTTTAATTCTCAAGTTGGTATTAAAGTGGGTCGATCCCGCTCTGGTTTATGTCTCGTAATATCTGTCCGGCGCCACAGTCCGTCGTCGCCCGCCATCGTCTGTCGCTGCTCGCCACCGACCACTGTTCGTCACTGGCCACCGTTGTCCGTCGCTGGTCACTGTCCGCCGTCGCCGGCCACCATCCGCCGCTGGCCACTGTGCGCTGTCGCCGGCTATTGTTTGCCGTCCGCCGTTGTCGGCCACCGTCGCCAGCCACCGTTGTCCATCGCTGTCATAGTTCCGTTCGCCTAAACCCTTAGGGTTTTCTTGTTCCTCACTTGTACTATACGTCTTCTTCAGAAATGGCATCTGGCAGTACTTTTTCCTTCTCTGGAAGTCCATCAATTACCTCCGAGAAGCTAAATGGAAAAAATTATCTATCATGGTCAGCTGCCGTTGAAATATGGTTCCTTGGCCAAGGGCATTATGACCACCTTGAGCGAGATGGAAGCCATGTGCCTACTGAAAAAGCTGATATGTGGAAACAAGCAGATTTCCAGTTGTGTGCCCTGTTATGGCAATCAGTGGAACCCAAACTTCTTGTATCTTTGAGGGCTTTCAAAACTTGCACTCCATTTGGAAGAAAGCCCAAAGCATTTATGCCAACGACATTCAACGTCTCTATGACACTACGAACAAGCTTGCATCTCTTAAAATGGCAGACCATGATATGGTGTCCTTCATGGCTGAAGCCCAATCTGTTGTCGAAGAACTCAGGATATTTTTGGAAGCGGACCCATTAGAGGATATAAAAAAGAAACTAGACAAATTTTACATGGTGTTGATCCTCCGTGCCCTACATCCCGATTTTGATCATCTTAGAGATCAACTTCTAACTAGTCATGAGGTTCCCTCCATGGAAACATTGACCACTCGCCTTCTGCGTGTCTCGGTACCGCAAACTCAAGAAGCGCATGAACTAGCGGAACCATCTTTCATGGTTGCCACACGAGGAAGAGGAGGACGTGGCACTAGAGGAGGAGGACGAGGAGGTCGGGGACGTCCTCAATGCACATACTGTAAAAGGATGGGTCATACTTAAGAGAATTGCTACTCCTTACATGGTTTCCCTTCCAAATCGCCAATATTGTCAATATTTCGAAGACTGAAACTTCCACTTCTATGTTTTCTGAGGATGAATATCAAGAGTATTTAAGGTTAAAGTCTAACAACTTGGCACAACCATCTCAATCTCCCAATACATCAACAACCTGCCTTTCTCAATCTGTGGAAGGTCAAAATTCATGGGTAATTGACTCAGGTGCTTCTGATCACATTTCTGGTAATACCTCTTTGTTCTCATCTATTTCCTTTCAAGAAAAACCTCATTTCATAACCCTTGCAAATGGATCTAAAACTTCCTCCAAAGGAGTCGGTCATGTTTCTTTGTCTCCCTCCCTCAATCTCAACTCAGTTCTTTTTGTCCCTAATTGTCCTTTTAATTTAATTTCCCTAAGCCAGTTGACCAAAATTTTAAATTGTTCAATAACCTTTGATCATAAATATTTTGTTATACAGGAGCGTGGTTCGGGGAGAAAGATTGGAGAAGGATATGAAGGTGGCGGATTATACCATTTTGGATCTCGTCCAAGGGTGTCTTGTGTTGCTGCTCCTAATCCTAAAGTGTTACATGATCGACTTGGCCATCCTCATTTGTCCAAATTAAAAAAGATGTGTTCTGAACTTAGTGGTCTCCAAACCTCAGAATGTGAGTCATGTCAATTAGGAAAACATGTTAGATCTTCCTTTCCTAAAAGGTCTCAATCAATATGTAATTCTAGTTTTTCCGTCATCCATTCTGATATATGGGGACCTAGTCGTATCTCCTCCTTTGGTTTTAGATATTTTGTTACCTTTATTGATGAATATTCAAGATGTACTTGGATTTATTTGATGAAAAATTGTTCTGAATTGTTAGCTATCTTTACATCCTTTTCGAATGAAATCAAGAATCAATTTGGTCAAGTAATCAAAATATTAAGAAGTGATAATGCAAAAGAGTATTTCTCATCCTCCTTTTCTGCCATCTTGAGTTCTCATGGTATCTTACATTAGTCTACTTGTCCTCATACACCGCAGCAAAATGGTATAGCAGAACAAAAAAATAAACACTTGGTGGAAACTGCTCGTACCCTTTTGCTTCGTGCCCATATTCCTGTCCATCAGTGGGGGATGTCATCTTAATTGCATGTTATCTTATTAATAGGATGTCCTCCTCCTCTCTTGATAATAAAGTCCCTTTCTCCATTTTGTTTCCTAATGATCCTCTCTTTCATACATCTCCCCGAGTGTTTGGCTGTGTATGTTTTGTTCATGACATGTCTCCAGGTCTAGACAAACTCTCCGCTCGCGCTCTCAAATGTGTCTTCTTAGGCTATTCTCGACTTAAAAAAGGATATCGGTGTTACTCTCCTGAAACTAAGAAGTATTACATGTCTGCCAATGTCACATTCTTTGAACATACTCCTTACTTCTCTCCATCTGTTCAGGATGTTTCTATCCTCCAACAGGTCCTTCCTATTCCAACGGCTGAGTCAAATAGCTCCACGGTCTTTGTCATTCCAAGTCTTGATCACAATCCTTCTACACCCGTTTCTCCACATACTGAGATCATCCCACACAGGGCCCCAATGGATAGTCCACCTCCCAAAGACAATGGTGAATCTCCCTCGTCACCTCCCACGCCTCCTGGTGAAAATGATTCAGCATGGCCTATTGCCCTTAGAAAAGGTACTCGTTCCACTCGAAACCCTCATCCCATTTATAATTTTCTAAGCTATCATCGGTTGTCGCCCTCCTATTTTTCTCTTTTATCCTCAGTGTCCTATGTTGTTATACCCAAGACTGTGAAAGAAGCACTTGATCATCCTGGATGGCGACAAGCTATGATTGCAGAAATGCAGGCTCTTGATCACAGTAATACTTGGGAGCTGGTGCCCTTCCCTCAGGAAAAAAGGCGGTTGGTTTTCGATGAGTGTATGTAGTTAAAGTCAGCCCTGATGGTGAAATTGATCGGCTCAAAGCTCAACTTGTTGCAAAAGGTTACACTCAGGTTTATGGTCTTGATTATTGTGACACTTTCTCTCCTGTAGCCAAGATGACTACTATTGGCCTCTTCTTTGGCGTGGCAGTCATTCGTCACTGGCCACTTCATCAATTGGATATCAAGAATGCCTTCCTACATTGTGATCTTGAGGAAGAAGTTTATATGGAGCAACCTCCTGGGTTTGTTGCTCAGGGGAGTCTGGTATGATATGCAAACTGCATCAATCTTTATATGGCCTCAAGCAATCCCCACATGCTTGGTTTGGAAAGTTTAGCTCCATTGTTCAAAAATTTGGACTAAAACGCAGTGAAGCAGACCATTCAGTTTTTTACTGTCATTCTTCTCTAGGGGAAATGTGTTTACTTAATAGTATATGTTGATGATATTGTCATTACAGGAAATGATGTTGTTGGAATATCTCAACTAAAAGAGTACTTGTGTAGACATTTTTAAACCAAGGATCTTGGAAGTCTCAAATACTTCTTAGGCATTGAAGTAGCGCAATCAAAAGATGGAGTTGTAATCTCCCAAAGGAAGTATGCTCTTGATATATTACAAGAAACAGACATGATTGATTGTAGACCGGTAGACAAACCAGAAATTAAGGACAGAAGAAGGTGAATTATTCTCCGATCCAGAGAGGTATAGGAGGCTGGTTGGAAAACTGATTTATCTCACTATTACAAGGCCAGATCTATCCGTTGCAGTTGGAGTGGTTAGTCAGTTCATGCAGGCTCCATGTGTTGACCATTGGAATGCTCTCATTCGCATTCTAAGGTATGTAAAGAAGGCTCTCGGGCAAGGATTGTTATATGAAGATGAAGGAAGCATTCAGGTCTCTGGGTATTGTGATGCAGATTGGGCAGGTTCACCTATTGATAGACGGTCTACTACAAGATATTGTGTTTTTTTGGGAGGAAACATTATTTCATGGAAAAGTAAGAAATAGAATGTAGTAGCTCGATCAACCGCTGAAGCCGAGTATAGGGCAATGACATCACTAACATGTGAACTTATATAGGTGAAACAATTCCTTCAAGAGGTTAAATTTTCTGACATCCATACTATGAAGATGTATTGTGACAATCAAGCTGCTCTCCACATTGCATCAAATCCAGTGTTTCACGAGAGGACTAAACATATAGAAATTGATTGTCATTTTGTTCGTGAAAAGTTGTTGACTAAAGAAATATGTACTGAGTTTATTGGGTCAAACGATCAACTCGCAGATGTATTGACCAAGTCATTAAGGGGTCCTCGGATTGAGTTTATTTGTTCCAAGCTTGGTACATACAATTTGTATGCTCCAGCTTGAGGGAGAGTGTTAGGATATTTATCCTAATTTATCCTAATTTATCATGATTATATTGTGTCAAGGGTTACCCTATTTATCATGATTATATTGTGTCTAGGAATACCCTATTTATTATGTACTTTTGTATCAATTTATTCTTATAAATAGAAGATTATGAGAGGGATCAATCAAGCCCTCTAGAATTATTTTACAGTTTAATTCTCAAGTATAATATTATCTAGGCTAATTCTATTCTTTGAAATTGTAATATTTTACCAATCAATTTCAGGTAATTTTAATACAAAAGCATTTGGCAAAGAATAGAATAATCACGGACACTGACAAAAAGGGAAAGTAAGTAAGCAATCATGCTCGGTACTATAGTGCCTCATTTGGGCTAATGATTTCTTCCTAACCTTTATTTTTTATTTTGGCTTAGCATAACAGCATATGTTACCAGCATCACGCAGAAAATAAGCTCAGAAGCCATT
>JAHCHA010013265.1:73107-92739 GCA_027742795.1 Vigna hirtella
GACAATTCTTCCTTTTATAACTCAATTAGACATCAAAATGCACAAAAATACACAAGAAATTATTTTTGGTATTTTGTCAAACAGTTGGTGGGCAAGGAATTTATATTTAAAAGAAACTTCGTTGGAATTGGGTTTCATGAATCATACGAATATAAGACTCTGTTCAATATTTCATTACTTCATTCAAACATTCACATCAAGGCATACTAATCCTAATCCCTTAGCAACTAGTTCTAAATTAATATATTAAAATGATAATCCCTTAGTCAATTTAACATACAATTTGCATTAAGTCCGATGTTAAGAATGATCAAGTAGATCCCAAATCACTTAAGTGCTCTATCTACGTTCATGTTCAAAGTTACTTTCGAGTAATCAAAGACATTCAAATAACATTATATTTTCATACAATGATAATAAATTCAAGAAATATCATATGAACGAACAACGATATATTGAGCAGGAAAATTACATCACAGTGAGTTCATTACATCCAATCCCAACGAAAGAGAAATTTAACTACTCCTAGTAATCTAAAACGTACACATTTGAAGCAATCCCTTGCAACAATGGTGTCTTGATGCCTTGAAGTAGTCTCCGGAAGTTCCTGAGATGTTTTCGTTTCTTTCTTTTGTCCGAAACTTCTATCAGCCGAATGTTTCTGTCTTTCTGTCACGTCTTTTAAAACCACTTAACTTCATTAAGTGCGCTATGCGAATTTCCTTCTTCTAGCAGTGCGAATTTTCGCTTTCGCTTTGCGAAAATTGGCTGACAGAGTCTAAATAATACACCATTTCCTGTACAATATTTTACATAACAATTTACTCCCTATTACAACTTTTCAATGAGGAACAACATGAATAATTACAAGATTGAGCTCATTTATAAGTATAAAAACAACTCTTTTTCACACTTATCAATGTTATCAATTAATTATGAATTATGCTTTGTCCCATGATCAGGAATGTAAAAAATGTGAGGTCTGTACAAAAGAGCAAGCATTGGAGTACCTTGAACTGGTGAGCTTGGACAGATGTAACAAATATCCAGTTTTGTTACCATATCTTACATCATGTTTCCCTCGTAACTTTGTGGAGTTGGTCTTCTTTAAGTAGACACTAGTAAAAAATCAGCTTTCTAACACGCCATATAAGTTTCGGTTTTATAAAACCGAAGCATATAAAAATATGGTGGCATAATTATAATAATAGTGAATGTTTATGTCTCGGTTCCAGGACACTCGAAGTAGAAAGGGTCTTTTACCTCGGTTATAAAAGTAACCGAAGCATAATTACCACCTACTTTCTGCAAGTCGGACTTTTTGTTTGATAGACCTTTTCTGGAAATGCCTATTGCCTCGATTGAGAGGGAGACCGGGGCATAAACGCCTTCCAAATCTACTTTTCCGAAAAGTTAAAAGATTCATTATTGCCTCGGGTCCTTGGGAGTTGGTGTCAAAAGATTCATAGACTTCGGTTATAGTGTTAACCGAAACATAAACGTTTGAATTAATTGCCATTTACTTTTTATTTTTATTTTTCTCTGAGTACCTTAGGCATCGGGTGCGTTAATAACTGAGGTAGTAGTTAAGAAATTTTAACCTAAACTGTTCATTATCTTCTTCGCAGCCTCGCGTTCTTCTTCTTTCTTGCGTTCTCCTTCTTCTTCCTTGTGCAAGAGTCGTTCCTTATCTTCCTTGAGGCCAATGCTGCTTCGTCTTCCTCGCGGGCCATTGTTGTCGTCTCTCGCCTCTGCCTCGTCGCTGCTGCCAACATCTTCGTCGCCGTGTTATCGCCTCAGCCTCCGCCTCACTCATAGCGCCTCTGCCTCTGTCGTCACGCCTCTGTTGTGGTTGTGGCAACCACGGTAAGTTGTCCTTGCTGTTGGGAGTGAAGCAACTTCTCAATAATTGCTCTTAGGGTTCTAATCCATGATTACCTTTTCAAGCTGGTTCCGATCGGCGATTCCGGCGTGGGGAAGTCCAACCTTTTCTCGCGCTTCAAGCAGAACGAGTTCAATTTGGAGTCCAAGTCTACCATAAGAGTTGAGTTCACCACCAAGAGTTTGAATATCGATTCCAAGGTCATCTGAATTTTCTGTTGCTTATTCTCTGTTTCTCCATTTCCCAATTGTGATTCAGATTTGCGATTTGGATCTAAGAAAATGGATCGAGAAAATGGCGATGGTGACATAGAAGGTGGTGGCGGCGATGATGGTTTTCGCTCGGGCCACAAGTATCGTCCTGTGTTGGCCAATGATCACGCGGTGCTCGAAATGTCTTCCATAGATCCGAGATCTACTTCTTCTTCCACTTCTACATTTACAGATATTCCTTCTAATCTCAGGTATTCACATTGTTCCATCTCCACCTATTTTCTTCTCTAGCGATTGCGCCGATTTCATTTCGTTTCGTAATAAGAAACTTGTGCCCCACCGAAAGAATTGGGCGATGTTTTGACCTGTTGTTGCTTGCGATTGAAACAAGTGAGATTTTGTATGTGAGAGTGCGATAATGTGTTGTTGTGAATGAATGTAAGCTAGTCACTTGTGTCCAGTTGATTTTGTGTGTGAGTGAGATTCTGTTTAATTGTGAAGGAAATGAAGTTAGTCGATTGTGATGAGTTGTTGTTGTTTATTCTGAGTTTTTTTTTTGTGGTCAAAAAAGTGAAAACTAGTCTTAGTGGGAGTTCGGATGCTAAAGAAGGCAACGCTTCTCATCAACAACAACCTAATGGATCCCAGCAGCAGGAATCTAAATTGGAACTGTTCGGTTTTGACTCTCTTGTCAACATTCTTGGTCTCAAAAGGTACATGGGACTTGCTTGCTGTTACCGATACTCATTTTCGGCTAGTAGATTTTTTTAAGTTTACATATTTTGTTTTTCGGGTTTTATACTTAAACTTTTAACTCCTTCCTATCAAGAGTGCTCTCTTGTGTTGGAACTGTTGTTCCTGCTGGTAAGTGTTCTTTTATTCGTTATGTTTATGGAATTGGAATTGGAATTTTTATTTTTTTATTATGCAACCATGTAAGCTGCTTGATTACATCATAAAATGTTTAATACATTGCATAAATTATGTTGCACTCACAATATAAGAATTGTTTGTTATGGTAGTGAACTTATGGGGCGTCTTAAAATATTGTATGAATTTTCTAATGCCAAGTTCACTTTTTCTTCCATTATGTTTATATAGATGAAGGCGTCTTTAAAGGGTGATTTTTATAAGCCAACATTTTGTGGCTTTATGGACTTGGATTTGACAAAGGATAAGAAAATTTCTCTTAGGCAAGCTCATCTTTTTGTGTTCAACAATGGCACTAGACCAATCACCATGGAAAAGGATGGGACATGAAATCTGCTCAAATAAAATGATTAGGTAGAAATCAATTAGGATGGGACATGAAATCTGCTCAGGGCATGGAGATACTGCCTCGGTTCCTTTTGAACCGAGGCGTAAAGTTCTTTCAAAAAAAAAACAAAAAGCAAAAAATCTACTGCATCGGTTCCCTTTGAACCGAGGTAAAATCCTACAACTTCTTGCCTCGGTTGTAAAACCGAGGCATAAAAGTGTAGACTTTTTGCCTCGCTTTTATATGTCTCGGTTCAGGAATCGGTGTCTATGGACGAAAATAACCGCTATCGTTGCCCCTGACTACACTAGTGAGATATACAGATTCCTCAGTTTCTCCCTTTTGCAGTTTTACTTTGTTTTGCATTAGATACACAGACATAATAACTATTCTTATGTATTTATTAATGACGTGCACTGACCAGGTAAATCCTGACATGTATCCAAACAATTCAGCTGAAAAGGTTTTGTGAGGCCTTGGAAAATTAACCGTAAGCCATCTGTCCAATCCAATTAATGCACTGCTGAGTCACCTGGCTGCTCTCATTAATGCACCGCGCCACACACTCAGTCTCATTAAAAACGCACTCACACACTCTGACGCACGCCTGCCAAGTGTCAATTTAGAAGATTCTGAAGTCAGTAGTGGGGGTGCAGGTGTCACCAGGAGGACGCACGGTCGTGTGGACGTGGGGCAGACAAAAATGATTTCTGAAAAATCTGCCTCCACTCTCTCTGCATGCACCTTCTCCCTCCCAAACTCAGACTCCATTTTTCTCCAACTTCTCTCTAGAATCCTTCAACTTCTCTCTACTGTTACTCACCCATCTCTTCTCCGTTCAACATTCAGAACCTTAGGAACGTTCCCTGCGCCGTGAGCTTCAATCTGAACCGAACAGATCCAAGTTCTGTAACCGGTAAGTCGCTCGACTCTGGACGCTTGTTTCTGTGTTACATGCAAACTAAGATTCAGTTGCATGCAAGGGTATAAACTGAGTTCTCTGAGTTTTCTTTTGGTTAGACTTAGTTGAAGAGCGTAAGAAAGATCGTGGAGGGTAGAAAGCCATAGTTGGGCAAGTCCAAGTTATACTATTAGACGTACACTGCTATCCAGGTAAGGGAAGCTTAGTAATTTAATTGATACTTGTATGTTGTATGCAAGCATGATATGAACTGAATGTATGAAATGTATGCTGATTTGGTATGCATGAACGAACGTTGTTGTACTGAATGAATAGAGTATATGTTGGTTGAAATGTATGTTTATGGTCGATACGTATGGGATGAAATGAGTTATCATTTTGATGTATGAATGATTAATGTGAATCATATAAAGTTTGGAATTTGATATTGATATGAAGATATAAAGTATGAACTGATATGTTGAAACTTGATAATGGAAATAGATGAAAATCTGAAAATATGAAATCCTTGCTATGATAAAATACGTTCGTCATCGTACGGTCTTATACCGTTCGGTTTCTAATCAATTGCTTAAAAAGGAATCCTTTCATTTGGAAAGAGTTCTGATCGAGAACGAGCGTTCCGTAAAATACTATGTTGAGCGTTCGGCTCAGCCTGGTGGTAACCGTATATTTTAAATTAAGTCATAATGTATTATTCCCTTATACTTACAAATTAGTAGCGCTCGGTCTTACACTGAGCGTTCGTCCTAATTAGTACTCGGTCTCAGACCAAGCATTCGCCCTAATTGATTATCGGTCTTGTATTTAACGTTCGTCCTAAGAAGTGTTCGGTCTTATACCGAACGCTCGTCCTTACCGTTGATTTCTAAATGAGCGTAAATAGCGTTCGTCCAAATTATTAGTATATGTATATTATCGCGTTCGGTCATTTACTGACAGTCGATCCCTTTAAACAAATTGTTCTCAGTATAATTAAATGATTGTCCTGTTGTATCTTTATCCATTTGGATTCGGTCTAGAGTCTTTGTACCTAAATTATTCTGAACATTGATTGTGTATCTTTAAGAGTCGGTTCATTCAACTGATTCGAGTAGCAGTGACGTTCTTCCTATAAGTATGTGTTGACTTATTTTGATTGACAACGAGTCTTTTAAATCTGGTCTTTAGCGTTCGTCTTCGTTCTTCAGAAGTATGAACGTTCGTTATTTTATACTTTTAAAACTGAAGATAAAGATGATGATAGATTATAAGTTGTTGAAGTGTGAACACTATATTGAATGACTATACGATTATGGAATTTGAACGAGCGTTCCAGGGAGGAACGACTCTTACGTATATTGAATATTAAATTTGGTAATGTATGACTGTGGATAAGTTAAGACTTGCTGTCCATCCTGATGTTCCGTGAGTACTCATCCTCATGTAGAGGGAGTATGTCATGTGTGGGAACGGCAGGAGGTCCTTAGTCCATAAGTTAACATGGGCGACGTAAGAACGGACTAACCTCGAGTGGCAGCTGTTGAGTGTATCCCAGTTACTACATCACTCGGGTGCAAGGACGCTTGTAACTACACAGATTCATACAGTCCGGACGGTCGGTCTAGTATATATATATATTTCGGATGATATTATATGTTGAATTATGTGCATGTGTGAATTGAAATGTTTATTGTATATGTTGATGTATAAATTAAATTACATAAGCTTACCCTTTTCGTTTTCCTTGTGTTGTCTGTTGTCTCTGTACGTTCGTTCTGTCATTGCAATGATCATCCGGGTGGATGTGAGCAGATGGAGATGCGTCGCTTGAAGAAATGCTAGAAGAAGAAAATTTGGAAGACGCTAATCTGGTTGAAGTAGAAGTTAAAGCCGAGCCTTAGAGCGCTCGCTAGGTTTTTAATTGTTAGCCGTTCAGTCTTTATTATGAACGTTCGGTTAGATTTTTGTAAAACCGTTCGTCTTTTAACTTTTCGTTACAGCAGTGTTTGTAATTAACTCTGTATTTACGCCGTTCGGCTTTGGTAGTTTAATTATAGTATAAGACTGCATTTTGTTTACTGTTAAATGTAATTAATTCTAATTTATAGTTATTACTGTATTTTGGGATGTTACAGGTTTCATCTCTTTCCGTCTCTTTCTTTCGTGAGAGTGATTTTTTATACATTAGAATGCTTTAATAAAATAATTTATTAATCTCACATTTTGTCTTTGATTTTGTTGTTGGCATTTCATTCTTTTTTTACAGGGAGGAAGAGCATTTTCATTGCTAAGAGATGTATTTCTTGCACATGTACCACTAAGGATTTCCTTCAATCTTAAATGTCTTATAGTGTTTCTTTGGGACAATTTGATTTCATTCTATTCATTTTCAACTCATGTAATTTGACTTAGTTGTGTTTCGTTTGTTCATTACTTCTTATTTTGTTGTCAATAGGTGAACGGAGATAATTTTCATCTAAAATGTATACATGCTGCTGTTATGATAAGACGCCTAATGGATGTAATTTTAAAAAAAGAAGAACCTACTGACAAGGTTGTGTCTATTCTCTCTTGCTTTCTTATTATTATTTTCTTTTATAAATAACGAGTTTATTATTATTAATATAGAAGAAAAAAATAAAAAATGCGAGATGTTAATAAACTCTCACGAACTAATAAAAAAAAAAGTAAGATAATGTAAAATATTCAACAAAGATATGTTGAAGAAACACACTCCTTAACGGGTATGAAACTACATTGTTCTTCATTAATTAAAACTGAAGCAAATACAGGGTATATATTGCGCTGGAGAATAAAGTTGCCCTTTACTACAGAGGTTACGAAAAAACATAACTAAACCAAACACTAACTGATAATAATTAACATATGACTTGCCATTAGTTTTTGATATTCACAACTGTTTC
The DNA here is from genome assembly GCA_027742795.1 of Vigna hirtella. Lineage (NCBI taxonomy): Eukaryota > Viridiplantae > Streptophyta > Magnoliopsida > Fabales > Fabaceae > Vigna > Vigna hirtella. The sequence continues at coordinate 80,288 of JAHCHA010013265.1, forward strand.
TTTTAACTCAGAATTATATGGGAAACAAGCGGTTCATTTCATCTGGCCACTTAATGTCTCTACTTTTTGAGGTACGATTGTGTTTAATTTGTCATCTTGCTGGCAAATATACTGTAGTTGGTTCATTATTAATTTTAATTCAATTATTTGATATTCTTCTTTTTGGTTTAGGATCTATTCCAGTCCATGACAACTGCAATTAAGAAGGTGGCTAACAAACTATTAGAAAGGCCTGGCAGCGCTGTCAATTTTGACATATCAGATGTAAGTACGCTCTGAAAATTCCTCAATCAAATATAATCTTACTAAAGTTGTCCTGAATCTCTGACTTGTCCTTTTAAAGAGTTTATTTTATACAGTTCACTTTCTATTTGATTCTCTTCTTGATTTTTGGCTTTTTGTTTGATGTTTAAAAGGAATTTGGGTATTAAGGGCTACCTACATTGAGAAGTTCTTGATTCTCCCCCTAAATAGCTAGATTTTGAGGGTGGGTTCAAATAGTTGGATGCTTACCTTTGTGGTATATGCAGATGCCGTGGTCCCTTTTGTATCTTGTTAAACTTGTTCTTAACTCAAAAGCCAGAAGTTAGCGACACAGTAGTTAATAAAATACTGTAGTGGATAACAAGTGCTATAGCGGAGCATCCTTGGATTTTGTGGGATTCAAATAGCAGAATGACTTTTTCTTGTCAACCATAGGTGTTTTTCAGCAATACCATCGTATGGGGTTCAAACAATCATTTTTTTCCCTTAAATAATGCTGTTTAGGGTTATTTTGATAATCTTTTATTTCTCACTCACTTTGGAATGCATTTATATATGTAGTATAAAATATTTGCTGTGTATTAAATATTTAAAATACTGGCCATATTGCTATAGCAGTTGAGAGTTAACTGTTTCGCATCCTATCTAAGATTGACAACTATGGTTAGTGAAAATCCTGATCCATAATTTTGCTAACGAACTAATTACAATCCCCGTTAGATGCAAATATATTTTTATTTGAGACGTAAGTGGGGCAATTGCTCATTGATTTCAGTAGATACGAAGTTGACTGGCAAGTAGTCATACATTATTTTTTTATCTCGGAATGATGATTTGTGGGTAATGTCAAAGTTTAAATATGTAGCTGAAACTTTATTTATTCACGTGTTAGCAATGCAAAAGCTATAAATATGGCTGATTTTTTCATTTTATCGTTGTTTGTTCAGAATTGTTGTTCATTGCCTTGTTCTTTCAATCTGATTTTATGATGCCTGATTTTGTATTTAAATTTTTTCTTTGGAAATGTTTATAGCTTCTTGGTTCGAATGAGAAAATCATCACTCTAGGTCTGGAAAGGACCCTCTCCACTGGTAATTTTCAAATTAAAAGGTTCAGAATGGCAGGGGCAGGAGTGACACAGGTTGTATGCGGGACTTGGATTTACTCAACACATTGCATATGCCCTCTAATGAAAATTTTCTTTTAGCAGGTGTTATCAAGGTCTATTAGTGTTGTGGCTCAAATGACAAGAGTCTCAACGCAGTTTGAGAAGTCAAAGGAAGTAAATGCGCATTCTAGCGAGGTGAGATGTAGTGCAATTTGTAGCTATTTAGATGGACCGTTCTCATGTTTTGAGTTTTGGAAAGAAAATGCTGGGCTTGGTGGAAACGAAAGAGTTATGTTGTTGTATTCTTATTTTGCTTAGACTTTCGATTCTTTTTACTTTATGGACTAACCCTTCTCTTCTCATCTCTTTCATTTGATAGTTTGGGCTGCTTTGTCCTCTTGATACACCTGTAGGCGAGTCTTGTGGACAGGTGAAGCACGATGACTAGTATTACTACTGATGAAGAGAAGGACCCCTTAATTTCTTTGGTATGTTTTGTGATATTATAGCTAGATGAAATTTTCCTTTATTATTTATGGTTGCAACTACTTACGTAAAATATTTATAAATGTTATATCCAGGTAGTGGGATTTATGGCATCTTAAAAAAATTTATTGTGCTTTCTTATTTGGGTGTTGAAGCCTTCGAACTTCTCTCAACGATCGCGTTCTTATGTATCATTAACCTTGACATTGTTTTTTATTCAAGAGATTTGCTGATCAAATTAGAAGTTTGCGGAGACTCGGCGGCTTAGTTGGCAAATTTGTGACTGTCCATTGCAATACAAAACAGGTAATAATTCTGTTCTCTTTTTTTCCAACACCCGCCTCCTTGTGTTATTTTCCTGTTTTATACTATTTGGTTCTAGTTTATTCTTTTACCTTTTAGGTGTTTAGTTGGCTCTAAATCATAATATTTATTATTTCTATTTAGTTATTTTACTTCAAAAAAAACCCTTTAGTGTTGAAAATCTATGAATGAATGCTGATCTCAACGTGAAAAAAACACAATGTTTACAGCGTTGTGTCTACTTGGCTGCGGATGATGGTAGACTGTGCCGTCCTCTGGTCATTGTTGACGAGGGAAAATCAAAAGTGAAAGAACATCATATCAAAGAGTTATTTGTAAGTTTATCATATACTTTCATCCTAGAAACAAAAGTATCTTGTAAAAAATTAAATTTTATACATTTTCAGGACGGAGAATTGACATTTGATGCTTTCTTACGAGATGGGTTGATTGAATATCTTGATGCTGATGAACAAAACGACGTTATGGTGCGTTCAACTTGCTCTATTACATTTTGTTTCTGTTGATATACGAGTAATTAGTTTTAATATATTACAATCAAGATATTATAAAATTAGGAAGAATTATTTCTACTTATTGTAATTATTTAGGATGTAGAGTTCTATATATTGAACACTCTTGAAGTAGAACACAAAGTAATGGACTATTTTTTCTCTTTTCGTTTATTTCTTTTAAATTAGTATAATTAAAGATGACAAATATTTTTTTATGTGATATTTTTGTATAAAATTCACACTTGATAATTAGTACCAGTATTTATTATTAAGGAGTAATAGATATTTTAATACTTGTTTGTAAATAAATCAGATAAAAATACCATACTACCTACACTCACATATCTATTATCTATAAAAAAACATTAAAATTAAAATTTAATTTACATTTTATTTATATGTTTTTTAATTATAAAATATATATTTTTTAAATATTGCTGATACAGGCGGTTTTAAGATATTGTAGGGATACTAAAAGTTATATTATTAATAAATTGTAATTATTTAGAATGGTAGAGTTCTATACATTGAACCCTCTTGTACTAGTTAGTTGACAATCAAATAATAGAATAAGCTTTTTCTCCACCTTTTTGTTATTATATAGTGTTTCTCTATTTCATCTATGAAATCTTATCTTTATCCTGAACCTAATTTTCTCAATAGGTTGCACTTTCGGAAGAAGAAGCTACATCAGAAACTACTCATATTCAGATTAATGGTTCTTCTTCCAAAATTGGAGCTGCTGAAGGGTTAATTCCATATCTGTGAGGAATGAAGTTCCACGTTGGTGGAAACTTATAAAGGGATATGGCTTGGTGGATATAAAAGAAAGTCCTTGCCCCCTTTGTTAAACATCCAATTCTCTCCTTTGTTTTCTCTTTTCTTGTATTCTCATAATTTTGAGATTATAATTTTGAGAAGTTTTTTAGTGAAAGAGAGGTGCTGTAAATTTCTTCCATTGGTATAAATTTTTTTTTTTTGCCTCTTATTAGTATTTTTTTTTCTCTATTTTAGTTGTGTGTGTTTGTGTTGTATGATTGATAACCCAAGAGTGGTATCAGAGCTATTGATTTGTATTCTGCTGTCATTGTCATTAGAATAGTGTTGGAAAAATTTGGAGTATGCTTTATGGTTGCGGGAAAAGTTATGGCTAGAAAAAATTTGGTACTTAAGAGTGTCCATTTGTGACCCACCTCTCTTTCTTGGGAACTTCAGGTGCTTTACTTCACGGTCGACAATACTATTCATAGTGAGAAGTGCATAAGTTGGTTCTAAAAACCATGACAACAAAATACGAGAAAGAGAGGTTCAACAGCAGAAGTGAAAAGAAATTGCAAGGGAGATTTGGGATCCCCTCATAAAATTATATGAGGTGAAGTCTCTTCACACAAGAATATTCTTGTGAGAAAGAAGGGAGATCTGGTAAGTCATAAAAGCTCAGAAGATCGTGGCATATGCTTATGGGAGATACGTTGCAAAAGGCTAATGCAATGGTTGCATCGACAAGTCAAGAAGAAGCGATGTTGACGTACTTGGACAAATGTCAAAGTGAAGTTTGCATGGCGAAATGTAATCTGTACTTGGGCTTAAACATAGATCGAAGTTTGCTAATTTGACTACCAGAAAAGAAAACACAAGAAGACTTGGTTCATTATGATGTAAGGGAATCACCGGAATTATTCCTAGGAGAAGCAAAGTTTACTCCAGGAGTTTATGAGTGTATTACATCAAGAGGAAGTAAAATGTGTTGTTATTACCAGTTCAAGGAAACCAAAGCACGAGTAGAGCTTGAAACTGAGGAAAGAATTAAGTGCTTGGGCTATGCTAACAATGTGAAGGGGTATTGCCTGTGAGTTCCATCGCTCATAAGGTTATTGTTAAGCAGGAATGAAATGATGCTCCAACCAGAAGGCTTTGAAGAACAAGAAAACTTGGTTTATAGGTTGAACAAATCTTTATACGGTCTAAAGCAGGCACCAAGGTGTTGGTATAAGAGATTTGATTCCTTTATCATTAGCCTCGGATACAACAAACTAAGTTCAGACCATTATACATACTACAAGAGGTTTAAGGATAATGATTTTATCATTTTGTTGTTGTATGTGGATGACATGTTGGTGGTAGGCCCCAACAAAGCTCTAATCCAAGAACTGGAGGCACAATTGGCTAGGGAGTTTGATATTAAAGGACTTGGAACCGACAAAAGATATTTAGGGATGCAAATTCACCGAGACAGAAAAAGATAGGAAGATTTGGCTTTCTCAGAAGTAAAACTTACTGAAAGTCTTGCGGCGCTTCAACATGCAAGAGTGCAAGCCATTTTTACCCCATCTCCTATCAATTATCCTCAAGTATGAGTCCTAGTAGTGAAGCGAAGAGGATGGAAAAGTCTCGAGTACCGTATGCATCGGTGGTGGACAGCCTTATAATTGTTATGATGTGTACAAGACCAGACATTGCACAAGCAGTGGGAGTGGGAGTGGTTAGTAGGTTCATAGTAGGTTTAGGTGGAAAGCAGTGAAATATTGATCAGGTGTTGCATTGCGTATCGAAGAATCAGAGTTAGGTATCAAAGGTTATTGACAAATTTATGTAAATTCGATTCTACTAAGTTTATCAGAAGAACAAGCAACACGAAAGTAAAGATGATGTGAAGATTTGATTAGTTTCATCAAAATCTTCAAGTAGGAGATTGTGAGGAATGAAGTCCCACATTGGTGGGAACTTGTAAAGGGGTATGGCTTGGTGGCTATAAAAGAAACCCCTTGTCTCCTTTGTTAAACATCCCATTCTCTCCTTTGTTCTCTCCTTTCTTATATTCTAATAATTTAAAGAAGTTCTTTAGTGAAAGAGAGAGGTGCTGTAAATTTCTTCCACTAGTATAAAATTTTTATTTTTGCCTATTATCAGTATTTTCTCTTCTCTATTTTAGTTGTGTGTGCTTGTAATGTATGACTGATAATCCAACAATATCCTCAATAGATATTTACCGTATATGTATGTATAGAACTAATTATGGGAAACTATTTTAGGATAGTACTTCTTAGTATTTAGGAATCAGTGTAGTTTAATAACTCATCGAAATACCTTATATCAAAAAACAGTTATGAGAAACTTCTAAATCAATAGAGTTGCACCCTTTGCTTTATAAGTTTTGTTTTAGTGGCTTCTGTTGTCTGGACATTTCTAAACGTTTCTTATGACTTGCAATAGTATCTTTTAATTCTTCTTTTGATTTTGTCTAACTGTTTTTTTTATTAATTTGATTCGATTCTCAATTTTCAGGAACTCCAATCAATGAATATAGTACCACGCTTAAAACTGGAAGATGCGTGAGATTATCCAATTCAGGGTGATAAGTGTGAAAAAGAGTTGTTTTTACACTTATAAATGATCTCAATCTTCTAATTATTCATGTTATTACTCAGTGAAAAGTTGTAATAGGAAGTAGATTGTTATGTAAATTATTGTACAGGAAAGGGTGTGTAATTTGAAGTTTGTCAGCCAATTTTCGCAAAGCGAAAGCCAAACTTCGCACTGCCAGAAAAATGTAATTCGCATAGCGCACCAGCACCTGTGCGCTGAGCGAATAAAGCAGTTGAAGTACAGCAGTTAAATGAAATTTGCACAGCGCACACACACCTGTGCGCTGAGCGAATTATGGAAGTTAAGTGGCTTTAAAAGACGTGACAGAAAGGCAAAAGGGATCTTCTGACACACGAAAATAGCCAGAGAAAAGACTGGAGAATTCAGGAGACGATCCGGAGACCTTTCAAGACATCAAGACTTCACTTTATGCAAGGAATTGCTGTAAAGAGTACGTTTGAGATGTCTAGGATAGGCTAAATTTTCTGTTCATTGGAATTGGTTGTATGATGATACGTTAATGTAAATTTCCTGTGCAATATATGTTTTTGTTCATGTTCTTTTCTTGACTTGATTTTGATTATACGGAAGTATTAATCTCTTTAAAAGTTCTTCTGTACTGGAAAGTATTTTTAGAACTGGAAACGTAAGAAAAGAAACTAAAAGTAAATTACGCTAGGAATAGCTTCTGTGCTTTTGGTCATTCTCAACATCTGAACTTAATGCAAAATTATCTGATGAATTAATTAAGGAATTAATAATTCAATAGATAATTTTAGAACTTGTTTTAAGGAATTAAACCAAGATACTCTTATGTGAATGCTTGAACAGAGAATATATGTTGTCAGGATTTTACTGTAATGTTAGTCAAAGACCAATTCCAGTGATCTTTTATTGCATTTTTAAATCTTAATTTTTACGTTGTTACTTTCATGATTAATTCCAAATTGATATCACAAATGTTATCATCAGTAATTGACTTTGATAAATAATTTTTAATTGAAATACGTAACACAAATTCCCTTGGGAGAACGATACTCTTTTACTTATTCACTGTATTACTTGTAACGATTTGGTATACTTGCCAAAAAGTTATCACAGGGAAATGCAGATATACTGTTTGGGCAAATTACAAGGCAAACAATTTCCCATTAAACACTGTTCATGAATTTCTGCTGCTTTTGTATATTAGCCTCGTCAATTTTGTAGTTACCACGAGGTTGTTTCTGAAAGGATTCTGTAGAGACTCGCTTAAACTCATGTAAAATGGCTGATTTAGAGAACAGTTCAAGTTCAGTTAGAAATTGGAAAAAAAAAGGAAAAAGCGACATTGAAGTTGTTTGTTTCTAACTCACCATTTAGGCAAAGTGCACCTTGGGAGTAACAATTTCATGGTTCATTGGTTCTCTTGCATGTTTTTGCCTATTTAGGCGTTGATTTACGTTCTTTATTATTTCCGTTCTTTTATAATTTGTCCATTTCCTTTCTTTGGTTAGTTCCTCTCTCTTATCCGTTTCAAAGACACGGCAAATTTGGCAAATTATCCAGCACCCTCTCGAAATTACCAAAATTACTCTCTCGAAAATAAATATAAGCATTGACAATGAAGTGTGTGGTGGTTTTTGTGGTGGTGGTTGGCGGTGCTTAGTGTTGGTGTTCATGGTAGTTGTCGATGGTAGTAGGAGATGATGTTGGTGCATTCTGTGAGTTTTTGTCTAGTGCTTTTTAGTTTGGAATTGTGTAAGAGATTTCTCCAATTACACAATCAAAACTTTAAATATATATTTTAAAAAAAAATTGAAATGTAGAATTCATAATACAAAATGATGATTGTTATAATGTATAATTTAAAATATAATTTATATTTTAGATTATACATTTTAAATATAAAATTTGTAATTTTTTAAAGCATTGTGATCTTTTATCTATGTAATTGTAGTATAGTGTAAGGTATTAAGTTGTTTTGTAATCACTATACATATAAATTTATTGCTGAATCTAGAATTCCATTCCGATGAAGTATATTAGTTGTAGGATATGGAAAAATACGATATAATGAACTTTATTAAGGTTGATCAAATTTGTTATGATTAGGCAACCTATCTTTGTTAAGGCCAGACAATCAAATTTGTTTTGGTTAGAGGACTCAAATTTGTTCTAGTCAGCTGATCTACTTTTATAATCAGATTATCAATCTTTGTTAAAATTAAATGAAACGACTTTATCCGGTTCTTTAATATGTGTAAGATCATCTAATGATTTTAGTGATAAGAAATATTGTAAGTAAGTTTATATTATTTGTATCTTTAACATGTGTGCTCATGTTGAAAGTCTCTCCATCAAAATTTGTATTTGTTTCTTATCAAACTATTCAACATTTGCACTAATCATATAATTCATCCTTTGTTAAGATTAAAAATAAGATTGAGTTAAAAAATTTCTAACATGACCGAATCAACCACTAATTAGTAGGTTTACTCATTTAAAGATATTTTGTCTTTCTAATTTATTTTACATATTTATTATAATGCATTAAAGTGAATTAATTCACCTCATTATTTTATAAAAGTATAAATAAAGTGATCATTTATTTTATCAAACATTGTTATAAAGATAACACTTGAAAATTAAAATTTCAACTTACAAAACTTGAAAAAAAAAAATTAAACATTCAAACTATTCAATTATTATAGATTAACATCTTATAAAAAGATCAAATTATCAATCTACATAATTAGAAGTAATAAATAATTATAATAAAAATTATAAAAAAAAGGAGTAAAATATTAATAAAGAATGGTTGTTAGTGAGTTAAGAGTCAACTCATCTTTAACTTAATTCAAACTTGTTTAATTCACAAGTTAAGTTGGTGAGTCTAATTTTAGTCATATTTAAAAAAAACAAATTTTTTTCAACCTAGTCAATTCATAATGGGCTAGATTAGTTTAGGGTTGAAATCCATTTTAACATCTCTAACTATAAGACTTATCTAATACGTTTTCCAGACGATGTACTTGTTGCTCAGATTTTTTATGTTTTACTTAAATTCAAGTTGAATCAACTTTAGGAGGCTATAAGACTTATCTAATACGTTTTACCAGTTTCAAAGAACTGGTCATGAGATTGCTTCCCGAGTCTGCAGTGCCTCAGGCCTCTCATTCGCAGCCCACACCAGTCCAGCCTAGAGAAGTTCAACCCATACATGTCTAGCCCATACCAGTCCAGACTCCATCAGTCCAACCCCCATCTGTTCAGCCAACTTCAGAGCCTCAAAACAATGAACAGGAAGACAATCATGAAGATGATCATTATATGGATTATTAGATTTTATGACTATGAACATTACTTACATTATTATTACTTCTTTAGCTTCCCAGAACAATTTTATATCTAGTCCTATATAACTTAGGTTTGCTTAGTCAATTACAAGTTCTGTTTTGTTTATCAATTACAAGTTTTAGACATTATATGTATATGTATATATATATATATATATATATGCTTGCTTGGAGTTTGTTTATATTGTTTGGAGTTGCATTGATTGGACTTGACCCTGTTGGGTGAATGTTGGATTGTATTTTGAGTTGTTTTGGTTGTTGTTGGAATATGCAGGTTACTGTGAGATCAACCACTTAGAGAACATGTATATTGAAAACTGCTACGAATATACCGACGGCCTTACCGAAGGATATATCCTTGGATAATTACCGAAAGACCGAATCCGTCGCTAATTATTACCGACACGTGTCTTACCGATGAAATACGGGTCGTCGGTAATCCGTCGATAAATTCTGATTACCGACGAAATATATCTCTTAGCGACGAAATATGACCGTCGGTAATACCAACTCTTGTCATTAAACTTTGTCATTAAAATTCTATGTGGTGAAAGAAATTTAGTTTAAACAAAGTTTTTAATGATTTTCATATCCCTTATGGGTGGTGTATGATTTGCAGCATACACTTGATGAAATCACTTATATGAGTGTCGAGTGAGGCCGCTTGCATGAGATCTTGGCATGATGTCTAGAGCACTCATGAATATCGGGCACGTGCATGGCCTAGTAAGCGCAACACAACGATAACAACAAGGATTGTAGGGGTGTATTGTGATTGATAAACCTCTAACACACGTCAAGTGTCTTTGGTTCATATAGCTTGCTATATCAACTACACTGTGTGTTAAATTTCTCAATTTAAGACTGGTTCATATAGCTTGCTATACCAGTTCTGATGCATTACATCCTATGAGACCCAGGATAAAAGTTTCTTATCTTTCTTTTAATGTTTGAATTATTTGAGTCAAAGACTTTTTCTTTCAATTTTATTTTGCAATAAGTGGGGGATTGTTGTAAAACATTAAAACGTTAAAATCTTTATTGCAAAAGAACGTTCTGCAAAGCTTTACTTGCAACGTTCAAAAATTTAATAACAACGATAAAAAAACTTTAGTGCTCCAACGTTAATTTGTTTTTCCTTTATTGTCTTTTATTTATTTTATTATTTCCTATCTCTATAAATAGAGTTATTTCCTCATTCCAAGACATACCAAATTCAGTTTTCTCTCATTCTCGTTTTCTCTTTTCCTCTTCCAAAAATATTCTGGGTTAATTTTATACTCTTTTTAGAGATATTTGTTAGTTTTGATATTCTCAGAAATATTCTAGAAAGTTTCTATTGTATCCTAGACGACTTGAGCAATACACCGCAGATAAGTTCTTAAGGACAGTGACTCTACATGCCTCAGAAAATATTGTTTTGTCACCTTTTTACAACAACTTCTAGACTCCTTTCGGTACCAAAAATTAACATCACATACGAAGATACACGTTTCAAGATAAAATCTGTAATTAAACATATAATTTGAGTATACATTTTAATTTTATTCGACAACGATACAAAACTAACATCAATTCTACCAAAATCTAGTACAAACGGACACAGTGAGGTCTGATGAATCTTGGAACAATGCATTAATTATGCTGTTTTACTTCCATTGCTCAGGTAATGATGGTAGTGGAAATATACTTGAGTTTCCTTGTTGAGGGTTAAGAGCAGAAGAAGACACGTTCAAGTACCTTGATGATGCACTATGGTGTTTTCACTACATAGCTTTAAGTTCAGTTCTGCATTCTCAAGAACATGGTTTTCTCTTAACCTACCACCACCAGCTTCATTGCCAACATATGTTGTGAGAGCAGTTGCCAACACTGATTGAAATTTTGGATTGCTTGTGATTGCCTTGGTTGCAGCAATAATGGAATCCGGCAAAGAGCGTTGAGAAAAGTTATTGTTGCTCGTGCAAATAGGGTGATGGAGATGCTCAAGATATGGCTGATTTTGATGTCCAGTGTTTAGCAAGTAATCACCATGGTTTCTTTTATGAGTCAGTGGTCCTGAGTTGAAGTAACTACTGTAACTGCTCCAAGGTGATGGAGACATGCTAGATTGCAGAGGAGAGAAACCTGAGGAAAAATTAAGGTTTGAGGATGTTGGGGGTGCTGTAAGGTCCAAAGTGATTGTGGGGTGAGAATTCAAGCTTGAAATAGATGAGTTTGGAAAGTAGAATTGATGTGGTCTTGAAACATGGTATGTGGAGAAGTTTAGAGCACTATCAAGGTTGTAATTAGGAGCACTGAAATTGGTAATGGAGGATATAGCTGAATTGACTAGTCCATGTCCATTCTGTGAACTCAATGAGGGAGATTGAAGCATGGAAGCTGCAGCAGAAGTTGTGCAAGCCATTGCAGTCGCTGATATAGGAAGTGGATGATTGTGGATTCCTTCATAGGTTGTGATCAATATGGACATGTCTTGAGCACATCTTTGCACCTGAATGTTAATTAATCAGTAGAAAATTCATTAATATGATATCTTAACACTAATACAAAAACATCATACCACGACATCAAATTTATGTTTAACGTTTAGGAATGTGACTGAAAAATACGAGGTTACATTTTTGTAATTAAATTTTTCTCAAAATTTACGTTTAATCATTATTATAAGTCAATTAGATTCATATTACATATAAATTTACGTATGACCCAAAATAATAAAATCAGCACGTATGAAACCTGATTGCTAATTTTCATTCTTTTTCTCTTCTCCTATAAGAAAAATTATAGCTTTTTATTGATTATCTGAAACAAGCCATAATGAAAGTCTCACCTGTTTTCTTACAGGACACAATGGAGAAACAGTGCATCGATAGTAAGCTCGGGGACATGGATTTCCTTTTGCCATTTTCTGTCCATATTTTCTCCATTGACACCCATCATTCATCTGCATTGAAGTTCAAGAAATTAAAGCTTTAATCTCAGTTTTCTTGATACAGAAATACAAAAACAAATTGCAAATGATATAATAATAATAATAATAATAATAATAATAATAATAATAATAATAAT
>JAHCHA010013265.1:100041-133887 GCA_027742795.1 Vigna hirtella
TAGACGTGGGTGTTCCAACTTACTTCTTTGTTAAGATTGAAAAAGAAGAAGAAACATATTATAATTGTAATGTGGGGTTTCAACGTTTATGAAAGAGATTGGAGAAGGATTGATGATGAGTTGTGGTAGGATTGAAGATTCGTTTGTGAAAAATGTCACAAATCCCAGTCAAACTTCACCACATGCTTTCAACTTTCACACTTATCATTTCCTTTTTCTATCATTTTGCTACATTTTATATTTGGGCCACCCTCTTTCCTTTTACCATTGTGACTCCACATTCAATTTCTTTATCTCATTATTATTATATTTAACAGTATTTTTATCCTTATATTTATATTAATAATTTAATATTTTTCTTTTACGATGTTAGTTCATGACTTTAACGTTAATATAAGAAAACGAATTGCATTAAATCTTTTTAAAAAAAACATAAAGACTATATTGAATAAAAAATAAATAAAGAAAAAGCATCAAATTATCACTAGAAATATAAATATTGAAAATACTATTAAACCTTATTATTATTGTTGAATAAACCTTATGTATATATAAAATCACCAATCTTATATATGTTAATGAGAAAGACAATAAATAAGATTAATTGATAATAGACTATACTTCCATTCGGCTTTTTTTTATTCGCATATTAAGGGTGTTTTTGTCCTAATCATAATACTAATTACTATTTTTTTAAAATCTATTAATTACTATTTTTTAATATTTTATTGTATTATGTCGTTTATTTTAACGAATATTCACACATTCCCCCTATAAAAGACTACTTTTACCAAACGATTTTTACATAAAAGATAATCATTTGGTATATAAATTAGGTTTGATTTCACCTTAACCAATTGTTAAAGGTGATACAGTAATATATGTACATCTTAAATGAACTAAGATGTTGAACTAGTGGATTGATTTTAATTTTTAAAATAATAAAGAAAAATCATATTTATTAATAAGATCATATATTAGTGTTTAATTACCACTCTGAAATATGTTATGAATCTTGTAAAATATTATAAAATTTAAAATATTAAGAAGTTTTTTTTTTTTTTTTTTGAGATATGAAGAGAAAAAATAAGCCAATTTTCTTCAAAGTTCTCTTTCTTCTATTACATATTTATTTTTTCTTAAACTAAACAAAACTTTCTAATAAAAAAAAAATCCCTGTTTTTTTCCCTTATTTCGATTAGAGTAATTATAAATAGTCTTACTTGGCTTTATTAGGTTTAGGGTTTATGCTCGCTTGAAGTGAAGATATTCCATTCTCATTGATGAACACAAAGTACATCATTCCAACTAATGAAAACTCGATGATAAGAATTTGTCCTTAATTTTCAAAGCCATTTCCAACCTTTGAAGAGCCATTAATTCCTGCTGCCAGCTGCACATACAAGAAAACATTCCACCATTAAAGGACCTTTGCATTACCTTAATTTTCTATGGGTAACTTCAATGGCCGGCAATCTCAGAGGTTGTAAATATTATATAAGTTCATTCTTTTCTGGTATATGAAGTTTCGCGTTCAAATGTCTGTTACACCACTTAATTAATACGCATATTATATTATTATTGAGATAAAACTATTATTTTTATTAAACTATAAAACAAATACATATAATAATTTTTATTAGTTAAAGGTAAGATGCTACAAGCAAACTGCTTGACCATAACTTGATTTTTGTGATGCATTGCTATGATTCTTAAAAGAGAAAAACCAAGTGGGTCAATCTTCAATAGATCTTGATCATTTGCACACGACCTTTAATTAGTTTACCTTAATTTTTCTTATTAGGGATAAACATACATTTAAAATCTGAGGCGCATAACGTTATGTATTCTATATTTGGACCCTCAGAGATTTTGATTAATTTTTCATTTATTTTATATGTAAGATTAATTACTGAGTAATTCTCAACAGTGTTTATTTATGCATGTGTTTCAATTACGTAAAATTAGTGAAACTGATAAAAGTAATTTATTGGACCTTCAATGAAATAAATATTTAATTGATGACTGTCTACGGTTATAAAGTTAATTAATCATTTTATTCTAGCAGTCCGCCTGCCACTTTATTAGTCTGACTTATTTTTTATTACAAACCTAATTTGTGATAAGAAAGATTAAATAAATTAATCAGGAGTAGTTGGATTTCTATTCAACATTACGATAATTGCATGAACCTGCTTTGAAATTAGTAACATCATGAACCTGCTTATTTCTAAAATTAGACTTACATTTCTTATTCTTTCTTTCTATTTTCTTTGTTATTTATAAACTTCATTAAGTTGTTTATAATTTTGGATATTTTTAATTAAATTTATAATAATTTTTTACTTATTATGCACTCAAAATTTTAATATTTTTAATTAAAAAGTTCTGTGGTTTAATTTTTTATTAATTGGATAATATGGTTATGACGTGTTATGTAAAATTACACTGTGACTAATGTAAGATAACAAATTAATGAATGTTTGCGTTGAGAATAACAAGGGATCATTATCATTAATGATAACGAGGACAGTTCCTTGGTTACTATAATTGATGACTTAGAAATCATAAAAAAAAAAATATAATTGATGACTTAGAAATCATAAAAACAAATATGATAATTTTAAGATTTTAATTTGTGTGTTAATCCAATTTAATCCGTCAAGGAATAAATAAAAGGTAATTGATTTTAACAACAACTATTTATTAGTATTTTTTTAGTTTTTTATTATAATTATTTATTATTCAAAAAAAAACTTTTAACATTATCCATTTGATGTCACACAAGTAAAAACGTTAAAAATATTGGTGACATCGGTCTCAATGTAACATAAGTTAAAAATAATTTTGACATTAATAGACCCAGCTTTGATGTTTTTCAACATTTGATTCTTCGATGTTTGTTTCCAACCGCAATCTGTTTTAAAAATTGAATTAAATATGTTTTTAGTTCCTTAACTTTTACACGAAATTAGAATTTGTCCATATCCAAAAACTTTGATACATGTTGGTCTCCAAACTTTAGAAATGAATGGATATAGTCCTTAACCTAATTATATTAAAAAAAATTACATGTCAAATGTTTTTATATGCTAGCATTTGTATTGTTTACACCGTTATACACATTCCTCCTTCAATGTCAGCTATGAAACGTGTTTGATACCTAAAAGAAATAACATAATTGGGCTTAAAAGATTATATTCATTCTTTTTTTAAAGTTTGAGGATTAAAATGTATCAAAATTTAAAACATGAACAAATTCCAATTTTACTTTAAAGCATAGATATTAAAAATATATTTAATTCTTAAAAATTTAATAGAAACAACGCAAGCCTCGTTTGCCTTCGTTATTCTTTCGTGCTTTCTCTTCCCATGTGACCAAGCAGGTGCAACGACGAGGATCAAATGTGAGTTTTGCTTCATGTAACTCAAATGCAAGGCGTTTCACTATGTTAGTTGATGTTTTTTTATTGTTTTTACAGAATGAATTTCCTCCAGCAATGCGTTTTCGAGGCTCGAAGGATCCCTTTCAACTAGCGATGACGAGTAACTAAGGTGAGTTTTGATTTATTTAAATCAAATGCATGTTGTTTCATTGCCTTGTTTGAGCTTTCGTTTTGATTGAAAGTTTTCGTGTAGGAGTACAAGGTTGTTGGTTTGGAGTACAAGGTTAGTTTTGGTTTTCTACAGACAAAGAAAATTTAGCAATTTGAGAATTTTTTTTTGAAGAAACTTTCTTCACCAATGTAATTTTTTTTTCATTTAAATTTTAGGATATATAGCATCACAATTAGTTTTATGTGAATCTTAATATGTATATATGTAGATAAAAAAAATCATTTTAGATGTTTGATTAATTATTAGGTCTATTGTGCTTTATAATTTTAGATTTGTTAGATTTTTTTTTTTATTTTTAGGTGCAGTGTTATTTTATATTAAGATTTATTATAATTTTAGTTAAACATGAAGCAAACTTTAATTTTCAAAATTTAGTACAAAATGATTAAACTTTTAATTGTTTGTATTAAATCTTGAATTGTCCAATTGGACAGTTTCAAAAAATTATTTTTCACAATTCGCTATAACGTATACATTGAAGTTTATGCATAAATTTGATAAAATTTCAGTTAAGACCATTTTATGTTGTTATCTGGATACATACTTGATTTTGGTTATACGTAATCACTTTCATTTCATGTACTTCAGAGACCAAAGTGAAATGATGCAAAAATTTTATTAAATTTATGATGTTAGACTTTTTCATATACGTTAGCAAATTATGAAAAAAAAATTCAATGGGTAAGGCCTTAACTTCTGAGAGTTAAAATTTTGAAATTGATGAAGTTTGTTACAAACATAGTATGATTGAAATAGATAAATGAATGTCGCATTTGTGAAAAGTATAATAAAAGGGTTTATGAGTTTTGCAATATGCTCAAGAATACACAATATCTATGAATGAGACATATTCTTGTCACTATTTTCGTTGTCCTAGTCAAATACATCAGGACTTGGACACAATGTGTGATCATCTATTCATCTTTAGTATAGTGAAGAATTATATAATTTGGACTTGGTGTGGAAAAGTATTACACAAGCATACAAAGTCATGAGGAACCAATTATATGGACGAATGGATGAGTGCTCATTTAGAGAACATGATATTAATAAAATATGTTTCCCATATACAACCAAAACTACATTCCCTAATTCATGATGAAGGTGATAAGATTAACAATGAGTATGTGATCTTCCAAATGTAGTTCACCTTAGATTCCTTTTGGGCTTTCTCTTCTGATGAGGATGAAAAGAAAAGGTTGGCAATAATTTGTTTTGTCTCTACAAAATGGGGACCATAACCCTTTTACGTAACATCTGTAAGTTACGTTCAGAATTGTAATATTTCTAATTTGATCCCTCATCAAATTAAAAATATTGCTTATGGTATGTGTACAATTAACCTTTCATGACGTATATGTCGTTAATAATAATTTTTATATTAATTGATGATATATCTTAAAGAAAGTATGCACTGGATATTTTGGAGCAATCTGGATTGATGAATTCAAATTTTTTTAACACACTTATGAATCCTAATACTAAACTTCTACCAAATCAGGGGTAGCCTATGTCAAATCTCGAGTGTTTTAGAAGACTAGTTGGAAAATTGAATTATCTTACAACTACTCGTTCTAACATTTCCTTTGCAGTCAGTGTGGTAAACTAATTTCTTAATTCTCTATGTGAAGATCATTGGAATGCATTCATCAATATATTAAAGTACATTAAATGAGCTCCTAGAAAAGGGTTATTGTATGGTTCCAATAACCATACAAAAGTTGTTTGTTATTCAGATGCTGATTGAGTAGGATCTCTTACTCATAGAAGGGCTACATCAAGATATTGTATTTCTGATAGTGGTAACTTGATCTTTTAGAAAAGCAAGAAACAATGTGTTATGGAAAGATTTGATGCAAAAGTAGAATATAGAGCTATGACCTCAACCACTTGTGAACTTGTTTGCCTTAAAGAATTGGTTAAAGAGTTATAATTTGAAGATGTCACTTAAATGACACTTATATGTGACAATCAATGCTCTTCATATTAATTCTAATCATGCCTTTCATAAAAAGACCAAACATATTGAGATTAACTATCATTTCATTCGAGAGAAAATTGTATCTAGAAACATCATGGCTGAATTGGTTAACTCAAGTGATTAGTTAACAAATATTTTTACTAAATCTGTACATAGACTAATAATTGATTATATCTGCAACAAGTTTGATATATACAATTTGTATGTGTTGAAGTATAATGTCTTTATTTTATTATTAATATTTATGTTAGGGTTTTGTTAGGGGCTTCCCGCCCTTTTATCTTTCAGAACTACTGTCTTCTATAAATACAATAGTAAGTTGTATCAGACTTGCTTAATCAAAATATAAGACTTTTCATTTTCTCTCAACTTCAAGTTAGTATCAAGAGCCAGACCCTTGTGTCTTCTTCGTCTATCATCGGCGGCATCGTCTCTCTGTCTTTTCGTTGTTCGTTCCGTTGTCCGCCGCCGTCGTCGTCGCTGTCTGTTGTCGCCGCCACCCAACGTCGCTTTCTCCAGCGAAGTCAACGGTTAGGTGCGCCTTGAGAAGCGCAACCAAACCCTAATGGTCCCGTCCTCCGAAGCCTCCGCACCAGACGCCACGCGCCGCTTCTTTCCGGCCCGTCCGCCGCCGCCGCCCAACGTCGTTTTTTTCGGCGAAGTCAAGGGTTAGGTACGCCTTGAGAAGTGCAACCAACCCTGGTGGTCCCATCCTCCGAAGCCTCCGCACCAGCCGTCACGCGTCGCTTCTTTCCGGCTAGTCTCGATCGCGTGTTCTGCACGCGCCGCCTTCCCGGTGCCGGAGTTACACCGCGTCACTGCAAATCGTCTCACCAGGGCTTCTTGAGTGTGTTTTGGTTCCTGTTTCTCTGTTTCGTTGGCTTGGGCTCATACCTAGGGTTTTCTCCCTCAAGTTTTTGAAACCCTAAGTTCCATTTCTTCTCACAGTTTTAAAATGGCTTCTTCTACTGGAAGTAATTCCTCTTTATCTGCTACCCCTATCATTACATCTGCAAAACTGAATTGGAAAAATTATTTATCATGGTCCTCTGTTGTGGAATTTTAGTTTCTTGGTCAAGGACACCATAATCACCTTGAACAAGATATTTCTATGGTCCCAGATGAAGAAAAATCTCAGTGGCAGAAATTAGACTTTCAGTTATGTGTTGTTTTGTGGCAATCGGTTGAGCAAGAGGTTCTAGATATCTTGAGACCTTATAAGACATGCTCCTCTTTTTGGAAAAGGACCCAAGATATTTTTGTTAATGATGTACAACGTCTTTTCGATGCAACCCAAAGAGCAACTTCTCTCAAACAAGTCAACCATGATATGGTTTCCCATGTAGCAAAAGCTCGGGCTGCGGTAGAAGAGTTAAAGAACTTCTTTGTAGCTGATTCATTAGAAAATCTCAACAAAAAACTTGACAAGGTTTACATGGTCCTAATTTTGAAAAGTTTACACTCTTATTTTGATCATGTATGTGATCAAGTTTTAGCTGATGATCAAATCCCGCCGATGGATGACTTAGTTACTCGACTCCTTCGGGTACCTACATTGGTAAAAGACGAGAATTTAAGTGATACTATTGAAACATCAGTAATGGTGACACCGCGAGGAAGAGGAGGAGGTAGGAGCAATCGAGGAGGACGTGGTGGTCGAAGTGGACGTCCTCAATGCTCATATTGTAAGAGAATGGGTCATACCCAAGATAAATGTTATTCCTTGCATGACTTTCCAGACAAAGCTGCTCATGTGTCTAAATATGATAATTCAGAATCTAGAATTTCTGATGAAGAGTACCAAGAGTTTTTGAGGTACAAGTCTGAAAAATCTTCTAATCTTGGCCAATCCTCCTCAATGCCAAATGTGTCAACTGCCTGCATCTCTCAATCTGTGGAAGGTCATAGTCCATGGATTCTTAACTCAGGTGCCTCATATCATATCTCTGGTAACATCCTTTCATTTTCTTCCATGTCCTCTCCGAAAAATCCTCATTTCATTACTGTTGCCAATGGATCCAAAGTTGCATCTCAGGGGATTGGCAAAGTTACCCTATCTCCTTCACTAAAATTGAATTTTGTTTTGTATATTCCTCATTGTCCTTACAATTTAATCTCTTTGAGTCGATTGACTCGTTCCTTAAATTGTTCTGTAACTTTTTCTGCTAATTCCTTTGTTATACAGGAACATGGTACAGGTCGTCTGATTGGAGAAGGACATGAGTCACGAGGACTTTATTTCTTAAAACCTAACTCCTCAGTTTCATGTTTTGCAACTTCATCCCCAAAACTTTTGCATGATTGGTTAGGCCACCCAAGCTTATCTAAGTTGAAGATGATGGTTCCAAGTCTCAAACACATTCAAGTCTTAGATTGTGAGTCTTGCTAGTTAGGAAAACATGTTAGATCTTCCTATCCTAAAAAGTCTGAGATGCGATGTAATTTTGCCTTTTCAACTTTTCACTCTGATATTTGGGGACCAAGTCATGTTACTTCTTTTGGTTTTAATTATTTTGTAACCTTCATTGATGAATTTTCTCGATGTACTTGGATTTATTTAATGAAAGAGAGATATGAACTTTTGGCAATATTTGTGTCTTTTTTTAATGAAATTAAGAACCAATTTGGGAAGACAATTAAAATCCTCATAAGTGATAATGCTAAGGAATACTTTTCTGCAGCATTTTCTTCATTCTTATCTTCCCAAGGAATTTTACACTAGTCAACATGTCCCCACACTCCACAACAAAATGGCATTGCAGAGAGAAAGAATATACATCTCATTAAAACTGCACGCTCCCTGATGTTGAATATTAATGTTCCTGTTCATCATTGGGGTGATGCAATCCTTACTGCTTGTTTTCTGATCAATAGGATGCCTTCTTCCTCTCTTAAGAATAAAGTCCCTCACTCTGTCATTTTTTCAAATGACCCTCTTTTCCATGTCTCTCCTCCTATATTTGGGTGTACTTGTTTTGTTCATAATGTTTCTCCAAGTCTTGATAAACTCTCTGCAAAAGCTATTAAGTGTATCTTTTTGGGATACTCTCGCCTTCAGAAAGGGTATAAATCTTATTCTCCCTCAACCAAGAGGTATTATATGTCTGCTGATGTCACATTCTTTGAAGATACACCTTTTTTCTTGTCCTCCATGGAGGACTGTTCATTTGTTCAACAAATGTTTCCTCAACCATCATGTGATTCCTTGGTTACTCTTGCTTCTTTACCTCAAACTCAAAATGAAAATGACATTGTTCCTCCACCTCTTCTGGCATATCAGCGTCGGACACAATCTCAAACTCAGAACACTGAAGATCCTCGAGACTCAGATCCTCCTTCCTCAGATTCCCAAACCATGGATCCTTCATCCTCTTCACCCTCTCTTGACTCAGATAATAATTGGCCTATTGCCCTTCGGAAAGGTATTCGTTCTACTCGTAATCCTTATCCTGTTTATAATTTTTTGAGTTATCATCGTTTGTCTCCTCTATATTTCTCCTTTGTTTCTTCCTTATCTTCCATTAAGGTTCCTATTAATGTTCATGAGGCACTTGGTCATCCTGGATGGTGACAAGCCATGATTGATGAAATGCAGGCACTTGAACACAATGGCATTTGGAACCTTGTTCCTCTTCCTTCTGGTAAGAAGCCTATTAGTTGTAGATGGGTCTATGCTATTAAGGTTGGTTCTACTGGTGCAATCGATCGTCTCAAAGCTCGTCCAGTAGCTAAGGGATATACTCAAGTTTATGGCCTCGACTATTGTGATACATTTTCTCATGTGGCTAAAACTAGTACTGTTCGTATTTTGCTTGCTATGACTGTCATTCGTCATTGGCCCTTTTACCAGTTGGACATTAAAAATGCCTTTCTTCATGGTGATCTAGATAAAGAGATATACATGGAGAAACCTCCTGGGTTTGTTGCTCAGGGGGAGTCTGGGTTAGTTTGTAAATTACATCGTTCCCTCTATGGCTTGAAGCAATCACCTCGATCTTGGTTTGGTAAATTTAGTTGGGTTGTGCAGAATTTTAGGTTGAAACGATGTGAGGCGGATCATTCAGTATTTTATAGTCACTTTTCTCCTGATAAATGTGTTTATCTTATGGTCTATGTTGATGATATTGTCATTACAGGAAATGAAGTCACTAGAATTGCTCAATTAAAGAATCATTTGTTCAACCACTTTCAAACCAAAGATCTGGGTCGGCTAAAATATTTCCTTGGTATTGCAGTGGCACAATCAAAGGAAGGTGTCATCATTTCACAAAGAAAATATGCTCTTAATATGTTGGAGGAAACAGACTTGACAAATTGCAAGCCCATTGATAGTCCTATGGACTCAAATCAAAAGTTAATGAAAGACCAAGGTGAAATTTTCTCAGACCCAGAGAGATATAGAAGGCTTGTTGGAAAACTCATCTATCTTACCATAACAAGACCTGATCTTTCTTATCTGGTGGGAGTTGTGAGTAAATTTATGCAAAATCCACATGTTGATCATTGGAATGCAGTGATTCGCATTCTCAGATATGTAAAAGGGAACCCAGGACAGGGATTGTTGTATGAGGACAAGGGAAACACTCAAGTTGAGGGATATTGTGATGCAGATTGGGCTGGTTGTCCAATTGACAGAAGATCTACCACAGGATATTGTGTTTTACTTGGAGGGAACCTTGTATCTTGGAAAAGTAAGAAACAAAGTGTTGTTGCTTGATCTAGTGCTGAAGCTGAGTATCATCTATGGCTCTAACTACATGTGAACTTGTATGGATTAGACAACTCCTTCAAGAGTTGAAATTTTGTGAAAATGAGCAGATGAAGTTGTACTGTGACAATCCAGCTGCCCTTCACATTGCCTCCAATCCAGTGTTTCATGAAAGAACAAAAGATATAGAGATTGATTGTCATTTTATCAGAGAGAAGTTATTGTCAAAGGATCTTGTTACTGAGTTTGTCAACTCTAATGAACAACTCGCAGACATTCTGACCAAATCTCTAAGGGGGCCTAGAATTCAATTTATATGTTCCAAGCTTGGTGCATATGATCTATATGCTCCAGCTTGAGGGGGAGTGTTGAAGTATAATGTTTTTATTTTATTATTAATATTTATGTTAGGGTTTTGTTAGGGACTTCTCGCCCTTTTATCTTTCAGAACTACTGTCTTCTATAAATACAGTAGTAAGTTGTATCATACTTGCTTAATCAAAATATAAGACTTTTCATTTTCTCTCAACTTCAAGTGTATCCATCAACTTAAGGAAAAATGTTAAATATATTAGATTATTAGATATCTTATTTTATATATTATCTTTATCTTCTTTATTATTTTGTCATTATTCTTTTTTGTATTTTGAGTTTAACTCATATTTCTTCGATTATAATTATTATGTATATTTTTCACACAAGAAAAATTAATCTCAAACTTATTTTTCACCATGATGAACATTAGTAAAAGTAAGAGTGGAATGTGAAATTTTGTATTACTAGAACTTAGAGTAAACTCACTTTATACCAGTATCTAACTATTGAAATTATACACTCTGCTTGTGTGTCTGATATTCTTTACCCAAGTTTGGTTTGGCATGACTTTAGGACGAATTTGAAGCCCAACTTTTAGCTCTTACTTGAAAAATATAAAAATAAACCTTTTTATATTATTTTTACTAAATAAAAGGTAGATAATATATTACTTACCAGCATAACAGCTATAAAAGTTGGTTATTTGCATTTCTGATTACCACAGATGCAGCATGCCCTCTCTTGAATATAGTTTTTCAGCAATATATGAATTTGATCGAGGGATAGGAAAAATTGAATCTTTTAAATTAATCCATGATTTGATGAAATATTTACATTGTCAACACATTATAATCAATGAACAACTATTTAGTTTTTAACTATACACTGATTTGGATATCAAATTTAGTCTTTTAGAGAAAATTATGTATAATTTATATATTTTAACAGAAATGTGATTGTACATGTATTAGAGCTTATTACTGGGATATTCCAGAAAAGATTGATTTATAATTTTCTTGTTGAGATTATGATAGAACTGATTACTTCTTACTTGCAAGAGCAGAGTTACAGTTTATGCCAGTTAACAACACAATGCATATAGACGGATAAATTTTGTGGTTGACAGTTGATTCACTTTCCAAAATTTTCAGCATTATTACTTGCTTCTGCATCGCATGGCAGCTGTTTCAATTTTTTTTATGTTTGGTTAAAATTTGCAGCATGTGCTGGAGCATAGCAAACCTTATGAACGTTCAGCTATAATCAAAGAATTAACTGGGCAAGTGCAGATGAGCCAGCAGAAGTTTGCCTATGATGTTATAGAAAAGTCTCTAGCAAAGGAGAAGAATTGATGTGATTTTGTATTGGGGTTTTTAAACTTGTAAAACCCTTTGGAACGAGGGGTTTCATGTCTCCTTCTTCTTGCAGCTACTGTGGCAAAACCTCATTCATCCGCGACGATGAATCTGGCGCGTTAATATGCTCTTCTTGCGGTTGCATTCAGCAATTCGACCAATTTGAAGCCCAAATCGACGGCATCGATGGACCCCAGGGTACTTTCATCCATGTCGGCACCGCCGGTTCGGGCAGCGTATACTCTTATAGAGAGAAGAAACACTTTACCGCAAAAAGCACCATCGAGGAAGTGACCTACAGTCTAGGGTTATCTTCCAAGAACAGCGACGTCAGGAGCGTGGTGTACACGATAACCGATGGTGAGTTTGGCCAGGGCGAGTGGTTCCGCGTGCTCATCGGCGCGTGCGCTTATGTTGTCATGCGGAGGGAGGACCGACCCTTGCCCATGGCGGAGATTGCCTCCACGGTGGGGTGCGACATCTATGAAATCGGTAAGATGATTCAGCGTGTTGATCGAGCTGCGGTGGACTTGGAGGATGTGGTTGCTGAATGCTTGAGACATGACAATGAATTTGAATATGGCGTTGATGGCGTGACTTCGCGTAAGGATTTCAAGTATTTTTCGTTGGAGAGTAAAAGTGTTGGGGATGCTGACAGGATGCAGATTTCCACTGAATGCTTGTCTGTGATGTATAAGAAGTTTTTAGATCGAAATCGTTCTGCTGAGTCATTGCGAGGGAGCGGGAATTCTCGGAAAAGGATTATTTTTCAATTTGATATTCTGGAGTGTAGGGAGTGGTGGGATGGAAAATCTGAATTGAGCAAGAAGCTTATGCTTAAAGAACTAATGGAGAAGGATGTTGGTGTGGATACAATGCCGCCATCGTTTGTCAATGGTCAATTGAAATGTAAAATGAGGAAGGAGAAAATCAATGCTGCTAAGTTGCGCATAAAAAGAATTACGCATCCAGTAGATGCTAATCTAGGTGATGTTTCTGTCCCTTTAGATAGCTCTTGTCCTAAGAGAAGGAGGAAGAGAAAAGGAATGGTAGTGGACGATGTTGATTGGGAAGACCTTATTATTGAGACCCTTGTTCTTCATCAAGTAAAAGATGAAGAAATTGAGAAGGGGCATTACAATACCTTACTGGATCTACATGTGTTCAACTCTGGCATTGTATGAGAGGTTTCAGATATAGCGGCATTCTGTGAGAAATTTCAGATATATTGCTATCGTAATTATCAGTTAACATTTTGTCCAAGACAACCATCTAAAGCAGATTTTTTGCTGCTGCAAGTTTTGTACGAACATCTTTTTTTGTATGAATGATGATGGCAATTTTGTTTGTTACTTTTTAACAATTCAGGGACCTTAATCTACATACATGATATCTGGATACAATGATGATTCTATATACATCTTATTTTGGTTATGCTTTTACTATATTGCTGTTCAAATTTTAGTTACAGCTTGTTTTTGGTGATGATAGAGTTTTGGAATGTTCATTTTTAACCAATGGTAGGGTTTGGGAAGATTTGTTTTTAGGCTGGTCTGTTTATCAGTGGCTGTGACCGTAAATGCCTGTGATTTCCACGAATTTGGAATGATTGTCTGAAACTGTAGCTACATATATTTATATAAGGTACTTGTATTTTAGTTTTTAATTCTATATTTTTATGTGCCATTTTTTTGACTAATGCAATGAACTTTGCACACTCAACTGGTGAGACTGTAGTTTATAATTACTTATTTTGCTGTCTTTGTAATTCTGTTTTACTCTTTTGGGTCATAAAATTGAATCTAAATTAGGCTACCATTCAACTTATTGATGTGAAATGGTAACACTCTGGTACTGTAGCAGCATTCAATTGCTAATGGAAAAGTGTGAACATGAGAAAAAGAAAGACATGAATGCAAGACATGATGGTGTATCAAACAGTCTTATAAGATATTTGTTGAGATTCAAGGGTTTGGGAATGCATGTGAAATAAAGCGTAGTGTTAGGGACATTTGCTTTTGGGGTTTGTGCAATATATTCTACCTTCGACTGCCTGTGATTTCAACTAACTAACTAAATACTTGTACAATATGTTATTCCTCATTGAAATAGCATAAACTTCACTATTTCGTTGCTGTTTGTTGAGCACGTAAATGGGTCACATTCACAACACTTTACCCATAAATCACAATTTAGGAGAAGATATTATGTGTGTTGTGAAATTATAGCTTTAGCACTTTTACTACTCACGAACTTTAAGTATGTTCAATGAATATGAAGGATTGCATGTGACTAGCTAAATTCTAGTGAATTTATTACATCTATTGAGGTTACTCTTTTAATTGGTTTTGACAAGAAATTATGTTATCTAGGAAAAAGAACAATTCACATGGAGGCAAATCGTATTCTCTCTTCTCGACCTCCTTTATGCTACATTAAAATTTTGGTTTACTTGTTGAACTGGTTGTCCTTGTTGCATCCATTGTGAGCAAATATGGAAAAGGTGAGTTCTCTGTGGTCCTCAACCCAAGCCCTTGATCTTTTTCTTTGAAAGAATAGTTGACTTCTTTTTTAGTAATCTGAACCTGAAACACATATGGTTTTAGGAACTAGAAGGTATAAATTCCTATAGGGCTAATTGCTTTTCAGAAGTATATATATTAGTTTGATAATTGGGAATCTACTGTCAATACATCTTTTGATTTAGTTTGTGGTTCCTGATAATTGTAAAGTCATGTTTAGCCTGTAGAGAGAAGTTATGCTCTCAACCAGGGAGGTTATGCTCCCAACCCCATTCTCTATAAAGTGACAATTCTACTATTGTGAATAAGAGAATCCATTTTTTCATCTCTATTATCTGTTGTCAATGGGTGTTATTGTTTGGGTTTCATCTCTTTTATCAGCATCGAGAGGGTGTGTTGTTAGGTTCCAAACCCAGGAACCTAACAGATTGAGTTTTTGGTCAGTCAATAGATTAGTGAAATGGTCGATTTTAGATAAGAAGAGGGGTCTTGATAGGTGAAAGTTTGGAGGAATGGTTATACTTGTAAATGTGATGTTTGATGTTTACTTTGAGGTCATTTGGGACTTACTTTGAGGTCATTTGGGACTTAGTTGGTTACTTGGTGCATTAGAAACCTGGTTTAAAGCATGAGAAAACTGATATATGAGTTTTGAGTTATAGGTTGATTAGTTGAATCTGGTTTCCTGGTCAAATAACCAAATTGGTATCCAATTTAAGATACAAATTGTTTTTAAATCAATTCTAGTGTTTAGGATGTCATTTGGATAAGTCTTATGTGCAACCAAATCAGAAAAATTAGGTTGTTGTCAAAAACTAACAAGAATAATCAATTATTTCACTTGATAATTGATTATGCCAGTCAAAATTTCATCCTTCATTCAAAGCTCTATGGAATAATAGATTATCTTACCTGATAATTGATTATTTCAGGCAAAAGGTCGTTTTTGTTTGAAATTTCACACAAAAGATCGTTTTTGTTTGAAATTTCTAAGAATAATTGACTATCAGGTGTGATAATTGACTATCACGTGTGATAATTGACTATCACGTGTGATAATTGACTATCACGTGTGATAATTGATTATCTCTAAAAAAAATTGGCACCTTGTATCCAGGTTTGGTTTCTTTTGTTTTCTTCTCTTATGCTTCTTATGAATGGAAATGTTTTAATACTTTAATTATTGTTTGGTAATATATTGAATATTATGATAGTTTATGCATGAGGTTATATATGTATTGAAGTATGGTTTGAAAATAGTTTTTAAGATGAAATTTTTTATGATTGTTTCAAGTAGAGTAATGTATTAACGTAGGGACTCAACATTGAAAGTTATCGTGATGTTTCAATAATCACTCCATCTTGGGTAGGAGATTATATAGTAAAAAATAGTAGAAGGTCTTAGTTTATAATATGGTGTCTTTTGTTGATAGGTGGACTAATTTTATGTGATAGCTTAGGACTTGTACATATTTATAATAAATCTGAAAAAGATAAAAAACTATGAAAACTTCAAATAATAATATGGTGGTTATAGTTAGAGGTGGCCAACGGAGCAACCCATCTTGTTTAAGCTGGACTTAGACTTTGGTCTGCCACTTAATAACAAGTTGATTTTTACAATCTGATTATAATGTGTTTTGTATAGTCTTCCTATATTTTTTTTTTTGTTTATACGTCTAATTATCAGCTTGAGAAGCAGGATTAATATTTTTTTTATTACTGCAGATATAGCTTATAAATTATATCATGTATAGTATGTATATGCAGGGTGACAGAAGGTATTGGAAAGTCTGGGGATCTGGCTGAGGGTGAAAGGAAAATACTGTTGCAATAGCTGCTCAGTTAATTGCTTCCTGCACACATTTCTACCAGTAGCTATCCCCCACAGAATCTATTTTCCGAATCACAATAAACAATTTCATAAATACCGAAAACTATTTCTGGAAGTTTTCTGATAGGGGTATAAAAAGCAACAGCCCGATTGCGATTTTCAGTTTGACCTTTTAAGAGATGGGTTGCAGATATTTATTCGTGATTTTAGGGGATTATTATACGGTTTATATCTCGTTATTTATATAACCAAAATATTATCTTTATATTTGAGACATTTACAATTATCGCAGAATTATGTGCAAATTATATGAAAAATAATGTGTAAATTATATGGGAGGCTTTTACTTTTAAATGAGTCCATTAATTACTATTAATTAATTGAATTTTATTTATTTCCAGATATTTTTTTCAATTTAAATTAGCATTACATTGGATTTGTTTTTACTTTGTAATTTTATATAAGATCGTATGATAAAATATTAATTTCTTCAATTTGTAATGTTAATTTTTTTGTTTGAATGTGTACAAAATTAAAAGGCAACCTACAATCTACTAAAAATAATACAATAATGAATTGTTTTTTAGGGTTAAAATAATTAAATTTTTAGTACTTTTTTATGTGTTTAAGAGTTATATAGGTTTTTTTAGTATTTAAATGAGTTGATGGAATAAATATTAATTAAATTTTATTTATTCATTTCTACAATATTCATTGTGTGTAATTTTGATATAACATCATGTAATATATTAGTTATTTTAATTTCTATCTAAATTTTTTAATTTAAATTAAGTAAAACATTAAAAGATAATCTAATAAATGTTAGAAATGGTACAATAATTAATTATTTATTAAAAATTGAAATAAGTAGTAATATGTAAATAAAAATATAGATAATAATTTTTTTATTAAATTATAAAAGGTAGTAATTAAAAGAAAATTGAATATGTTACAAGTTAATTGAAGTTGATAATATAAAAGCTTCACTTTAAATTATTCACCAACACTTTTATATTGGTGAAAACTAACTTATAAATTACGCGATGAGCTAATAGCTAGGTTGGGGTCTTATCAAATGCATTCTTAATTTTATCTAAAAGAAGTAGTAGTAACATTTTACAAATAAATCAAAATTAATTCTAAAGAAAAAAAGTCTTTTTATAAATATAGTATAGAGTTAAAAAATATTTAAATCCGATTTTACATTGTGAATATAATTTTTTTTTAACACATAAGCATCAATCAAAAGAAATGGTATCATAAAAAAAATCACAACTACAAAGTAGAGTTATGGGTACATTTAACTTTATACCGAGTTAAATAAAAATAATAACTAACTCATAATAATATTTTTTAAAAATAGTAACTAAATATCATAGGAAGAGAATGAATATTTAACAATTTTTGTTAATAAAATCTTGAGAATATATCTGACATTTTCAGAAATTAAAACTCACATTCTTTTAAGATTTAAGTTTTAGAATGCATCTAATGATAAGATGGAAACAAATATTTAGAAATAAATAATCTCCAATTTGTTTAGATAACAATGAATATTTTCATTATATTTTAAAATAAAACAATTTTTTGGAAAATTGAGATGTTTTTGAATTTGTTAAAATTAAAATATGTTGACTAAAAACAAAACAAATATCATTCTGAAAAATAAAAAAGTGAATTTCAATTTAATGGGATAATCATTCCAATTTCTCATATTTTCTGAAAGAGAAACATATTTGAAAATTGTATAGTAATAAAATAACTTTTAGATTTTTTTAAAAATAAAAATATCTTAATTAGTTATTTAAAGACATAAATAAAATACATTTGGAGGTTTCCGTTTTTATTATAGGTTAAGAGTAGATATATATCAAAACGAAGTCGTTTGGAAGGCGGTTTCGTTCTCGTTTTGGGTCAGTAGTGAAAGCATTTTATAGAGCAACAGAACCTGATCAACGAATCTTTCTCACTTTTCTCTCTCGCCATGGCTATGGCTATGCAAAGCGGAATTGGGATCTCCAAGATCCTCTTCATCGCTGGAGCAGGTACATCTCTCTCGCTCTATATCTCTCTTAATAGCATGTCAGTAGCTACTTTTTTTATTTCATTTTTGTGATTTCACTTTCTTCCTTCAGGTTACACCGGCACTGTCCTCATAAAAAACGGCAAACTGTCCGATTTAATCGGCGACCTTCAGGTATTTCCAGTTCCACTACTTTTCTCGTCGTAATATTCTACATCTCTCTTAACTTCGATCTTTTTGAAATCCGCGTTAGAAATTTTGTGCGATTGCTTTTCTGTTCGTTTTTCATTTGAGTTATGGATTTTGTAACGGTGTTGTCGAAGTTGAGGAGGCTGTGTTGTGAAACGGGTAGTGGTGATAGAATTTTGGAACATTCGTTTTTAACCGATGGGGGTTTGGGAAGATTCGTTTTTAACTTCGTCTGTTTATCAGTGGCCGTGCGTGACCGCAAATACCTTTGGTTCCTACGAATTCGGTATGATTGTGTTAAGCTGTAGCTACATATGGTGGTCATCTTGTATTTTCTATAGTCCTCGTGAATTAAGTTTCCTTTTTTTAATACGCCTATTATCAGCTCGAGAAGCTGTATTATTGTTTCTTCTATAACTTCGGATATTGCTTATATATTATATTATATGTGTATGTGTGTATTTATGTATGCTGATGGTGTTCAGTGTCTCTATTTTTTGGGGTTGTAGCTGCTGGTGAAGGGATTAGAAAAATCTGGGGAACAGGAAGGTGAAAGTGAATATGCTGATGCAATAGCTGCTCAGGTAATGAACTGAGTGAACGTGTCTTAATGTCTTTTGTTTATGAAATGAGCTGGGAGGAGAATTTAAATTTTTTTATTACGGAAATGTTGCTGGACTTTACTACAGGTGCGTCGTCTGGCAAATGAAGTTCGGCAATTAACATCAAGTAGACCAATCACAGTACTGAATGGGGCTTCTGGACAAAGTAATATATTGAATTCTACTATCTAATTTGGCTGTTACTTAAGATGTAGTGTTTTACTTGTTATGTTTCTCTGCATTTCATATATAGTGTGTCAACAGGTTGATGTGTGTTGTGCAGATGTAGAGTGTATTTTGTATGATCCATGCATTGCTTTTCTAATTGTTTGTTCTGTTTTTTGACAGGTAATTTATCATCTCTTGTCGTTCCAGCTGCTGCCTTGGGTGCTCTGGGTTACGGTTACATGTGGTGGAAGGTGTGAAACTGTTTCTTGTTTGATTCTTGCACACTCTTCGAATAATTCCATTGAATGTTTGATGAGAAATTTTTCTGTATTTCTCGTTTTCCTGTATTTTATTGTGTTTTCTTAATTTTTTCACGTTTAAAAGTAGCAAGTTGATGATATTCACCCTACAATTATTGTAATTTATTTTATGCATTTAATATTTCTGAATTAACTGCTTGTGATTCTGATTTCTGTTTCCTCCTTTCCAATAACAGGGCATTTCCTTCTCAGATCTTATGTACGTGACTAAACAGAGTATGGAAAAAGCTGTTGCAGATTTAACAAAAAAGTTGCAACATGCCTCTGATGTGATCGCTGTAGGTGTTCATTTATTTCTTGGCATTTTCTTTTTATATCTGTATGTAACTATGTTTGCTAGGTCTGCTTACTTATTGCACTGGAAACTGAGACTCCATTGATGTAGAATTTAAATCTTCTTCATTCAACTGGATTAATTATAATCTATCATTCATATGATTCACAACCAAGGTGTTTCACTTTGAATTTCTATGGAGTTGCTACTGTGCTTTAATTTGTACTACAGGATGACTTGTGTAGAATTGTAGTAGAAAGTGCTGTTTAAGGGTCAGTACAAATATATTGTTTGTAGACTCATGATCACAAACACCTTAAAAAAGTAAAAGAAGATCATCAAGGTTTCCCAAATCCATGAATGTAACCACATCAATCTGTTCTGGCCAGATTTTATTGGGTAAGCAGTGATCAAGGGATAGTAATTTCCATAACCACTTAGTTTAAGGACCTATTGTTGCACAACACTTTTAACACAGGAAAGAGAAACGAAAAGAGTTGCCTACATGTTGTAGGTAAGTTTGTATTCTGAAGAAGAAAAGGTCTTCCCAATGACAAATAATTAGTCTGAAATTATTAATTTTATTAGAACACAGGACAGATGAAGAGATATAACCCGTCACCAATAAAGTGAACTTATACATTTTAATATACTAAAATTCATCTGTTGTCCCTAATAAGGGTGGGGGATCGTTCTGTTTGGAAGACTAAATATGGAAAATCATATGTAAATTATATAATAAGATTTTTACTCTTACAATATCCTGTCAATTAGTCTGAAATAATTAATTTTATTAGAACACAAGACAGATGAAGAGATATAACTCATCACCAATGAAGTGAACTTATACATTTTAATATACTAAAATTCATCTGTTGTCCCTAATAAGGGTGGGGGATCGTTCTGTTTGGAAGACTAAATATGAAAAATCATATGTAAATTATATAATAAGATTTTTACTCTTACAATATCCTGTCAATTGTGATGATGGCAGGATGCCAAGAAGCATTTGATCCAGAGAATTCAGAATTTAGATGACAAAATGCTCAAGCAGATTGATTTGGCCCGGTCAACAAAGGATGAGGTGCGTCTTTCGTCACATAAAAGTTTATGCTTACACCGGTATTTGGCATCAAATGCATGCAATCATGACGATTTCCTGGCAAAATTTTAAAATGCTCTTACATGCATTCCTTTTCTATTTACCATAGAGCTGGTGCTTACTTATTAATTCTTTCCAGTCAAATGGATCAACTATTCTTTTGAAGTTAGTGACTTTGAAACTCAGTTTTGATGGATATCGATGTTAGTGAATGGTGTGGTAGTTACAGCAAAACCCTCCATTGGTCTGTCGTCTCATCCCTATTAGTGACCACTGAAGCTGCTCACATGCATATCATCTGATTTATTCTTATTCATTATACTTAGTACTTTATAAATCTTGAATTTTAGTTAGTAGTGGAATATCATGTTCTGTAAATATTAGATATGCTCCATACTTTCCCTCCTTCTATACCTCTTTTGGGAGCATGACAGTTTTTATTGAGGCCAAAATATTCAACATTTTTTTTAAGTAATCTCTATATTCTGCCAAAGACCAGTTACTGTATCTTTACAATTGCTCACAATATACACCTTTTCATCATACAACTTCAAAACAGCTATATTTATTCTCTTCAATAAATTCAATCATAATTTTTAGCCTGACAGCTAACCTGTTATCCAATCATAAAGTCTTCCAATCTCAAAGATCATTCTTTTTAAAATTCTTAATCTTAGAATTTTTTAACTTGGAAGGCCTTATATAGTTACTTACTATAAGCAAATTACTGAAAGTTTTCTTGCATTACTAATTGAGGATCTGCACGCAGTCTAGAAATATTCAGGACTTGTTTTGATAGATACCTATCTATTTACAAGTTACATAAGGTCTGCTGGCAATCTCTTTTAAATCAGCTGTGTAGTTCAGGATAAAGGAATTGAAACCACAGTGTATTAATGCCATATCCATTTTTATATAATTTATAAACATCATGGAAGCAAACAAATCTGTGGTTGTGATTCACCTTTCACAGGTTACTGGAGTTCGAAATACTATAACTAGTCTCCATGAGGACTTGGGTTTCTTGCAACAAACAGTGGAACAAATGGTATGTAATGTGTTCACTTTCTTGCTTTGGCCAGTTGATTGCCATCATGGTTGTCTTGCTAGAATAGACGTATGATGATGGATATTTAGGAGTTCGGCTTGATTATTTGATTTCCATTTGAATGAAAATATCTAATCTAAGTTGTCACAAAATAATATGTTTGTGTTTTCCCCCATATTGAATAGTTGTTTTATTAGACACTAGCTATATTTGAGCCTGTGATCATGCATGTACTTGTGTGCATCAAATTTTGAATTATTCTTATGTTGTATTGTTATGCCTTTTCAGGATGAAAGGTTGACTACATTGAGTTCTAAGCAGGTAAACTTTTTCATGTCATTGTTGAATATCTAATTCTTGAAAATTTTTATTTATTTTTATTTGGAACATCTCTTCCTTGTTTAAAGATTGAAGTGCCAGAATTATTTGGTTGGTATGCATTTAAGATCTTAGTATTAAAATTGTTACACCTGTTGGTACACTTAAAGAAAATACTGATTTAGTGGTGTGGTTGCAGGATTATGCAAATTATGGATTGGCATATCTTATTGACTTTGTACATGGAAAAGGCCAGAAAATGCCTGAAATTTTGCAGGTTGGAGTTTATTTCTTATATTTGTCAGTTCTGATCATACTCATATTTGTTGTTTGTCACACTCAAATTTCCTTTTAATTTGCTGCTGAATATGCAAATATATTATTATATATGGTCTGGAGACTGGATTATCACTCATCTGCTGAGAGTTTTGAAGTAACAAGGAGAAACCTATATGAAATATTTAGTACTAACTTTTAGCTTACAGTATTACAACACCTTATTCAGATCATGTTCTTGTGTGGCTTACTTTCTAGTTTTATCTTTTGTGCTCCTGTTGAGATGATGATATGATGTTAATTAGTAAATATTCAGCAGGAACAACTGAAAGTTTCGGGGAAGTCCCCTAATTTGCTCACGTTTAAAGGAGCTCCAAATGTGATGGTATTCTTCTACCTTGTTGTACTCTGTTTTCTACTATTATTTTCCTATTGGCAAATGTGTCTGGGTTAAATATGTAAATATGGTTTAGTGTTGAATTTATATCCTTAGTATATGGTATCCTACTGTATTCGTTAATTTGAAATTCGTTTCTTGTAATGTGCTCAATGATTCTTTCTTTCACTTCTAGGGTCTCAAAGACATAGCAGAAACGTTGTCTATTGGTTTAGACAGGTCAGCTTCAGACACTATCACGGCCAATGGTGCGGAAAAACTAAACCAGCTACGGAGGCCATTGTTGAGGTTTGAATGAGCTCATTTTTGTTCTCTGAATATTTTCCGTATGGATACATCACATGCGGTGTTATTCTGGGGCCCTATACTTTTCTATTACCTGGAGAGGACGGAAGAGATTGATTATATTTTCAATTTGATTCTTACCTTTTGAAAAGAATATGCCCTGTTAAATTGACTGCGTAAATTTTTTCTTTGTTAACGTTACCGTCGTGTGTGAAAACATAATTTAGGGTAGGTTAAAGTCCATGTGTTGTCGGAAGATTGTTTTCCTTAGGAAGGCAATTTTATTTTTGCAAAAGTACAATGATTCTAAATCTGGAGATGGTGAACATTCAATGTTGGCAGTCAAATAAATTTGATGAAATAGACTTCCTTTCGCCTGGAATCTTCTCTTTTGAAAAAGAACAAAGCTTGACATAGAAATATTTTGAAAGTGTTTTGAATTGTGGGCTCTTTACTTGTTTTCTTTCTAATTAAGTCATTATGTAGTTTCATATCAGTTTCGGCAATGAAGGAATATTCGCTTTACTAATCTTAGTCTTAAGAGAGAGGAAACTAGGCACGCGATGCACTGCATGTGTTTCAATTACAAAGCATATATACATATACTGTTACTTTGATTGATCTCAGGAGCTTCTGTCAACCAACATCCAAACTGAGATCTTGATAACTCTATATTTGCGATTACAGTTTCTCAATCTGTTTGCAGTATTTTGATTCAAACATAATTTGATTTTTCAGGAATTCCTCAACCAGATGATGATAAGGTCTTTAAATCATGATGACCTAGGTTTTAAGCCTTCCTTCTTTACCTTGTTTTTTATTCAGCAACGACTTTCAATTCTCTTGTTCATTAGATCATAACATGAGCTGTTATGATTTTTCACATATAGAAATTTACCTCTATAGCAGTAATAGACTGTATAACATTATATTGAAGCTAATGAATTGTGAATCTATGTTGTAAATAAAATTTTGCTATCAAGATAAGGTGTACGTTGGTTTGGTGCTACCACGTCTTATGCCAGTTGC
The DNA here is from genome assembly GCA_027742795.1 of Vigna hirtella. NCBI lineage: Eukaryota > Viridiplantae > Streptophyta > Magnoliopsida > Fabales > Fabaceae > Vigna > Vigna hirtella. The sequence continues at coordinate 124,406 of JAHCHA010013265.1, forward strand.
TTTTTTGTATGATTCATAACTTCTATTATATTCGTTTTTCCCAACATTGTTATCGTCCTCTCCTAATGGACCAAGTACAAACAGCGTTTTTTTTTCCCGTAAGATTTTCTAGAAGTGAAAAATAGAAGGAAAAATTAACATTTAAAATTAACAAAAAGAATTCGCCAAGCTATAATTTAACATTTAAATTTTCTTATATATATTAAATATAATAATTAAAAATTTATTAAAAGGAATGTTTTAGTTGATGTTTTCTATTCACTTGATGCAGGAAATAGTAAAAAATAAAAGTTGATTTGGGTAGCTGTAGTATAATTAACTATTACAATGTATCAATATAGAGAAAATAATTACACTTAAAGGTTATTTTGAAGAAAAATTTGAGTACTCAGAACGGAAAAATCCCTAGTTTACATTGTTGCATATGTCTAATTTGTGAAAAATTAAAAAAATTTAAAGTAATCGAAAAGTAGAATTATAAATACTCAAATATATTTTTTACGATATAATAAAAAGCTTAACACTGCATGTCTATGCTATTGTAAGTAAATAAGCTATTTTAGCATATAATTCTAAAATATAAACGTCAAATTTAATAAGTTAATATAATCACTTTTTTTTTTTATGAATTTTTATTGTCGAATTAGTTTTTCAACTTTAAGCTAAATTTATAGTTTTGTTTGCCAGCTTCTAGCCAAATTTTTAGTTAGTTTTGATAAACGCAGCATTTGTCAAATTTTGCACGGAGACTCAAAGGATGTGATTTTAGTATTTAGGACAATTAAGAGAAAATTTACTTAATAGTAATTACTATATTTAAAAAGCGTAAGCAGATATTTAGAATTTTCTTATACATCAGTGCAAGAGATGTATATTTCCAATATGCATCTCGGGAGTTTTTAAGCACATTCACGATTCGGTTGGTGAAATTCAATTAATTGGCTGGAAAAATTATTTTTAACTTTAATGTAAAATAGTTGAAAGTTAACCAAAAGTTGCATATAAATAGTTGTTTTGAGAGAAAAACATATAATTTACTTTGGAGTAAACCATTCAATTGAATCGGTTCATCAATATTTTGTCAAGATTGCTTGTGGATACTATTACTAAATATTAGCGTTAAACTGATTTTGAAATGTGTTCTGACATGCATTTATTTGAATTGTTAGTGACACTTTTTTCTTTCTTCCTAAAGCCCTATAACTTGTCTGTTCCAAATAAAGTGTAGATGTTGCTTTTTCTTTTATCAATAAAGAAATTAAATATATATACAAGAGACAGCATTATTTCAACCCATATACATAAGATCCAGATTTTACATTGTGATGGCTGAAAATCCCATATCAACCTAAATAAGTTTATATAACAACAAAGTTTGGGGCAAACAGAGGAATTTACATACACTAAGTGCAACTATGTTTAATGTGCAGCTCCAGAACTTTTCACATTTACTTTGTGAACTAGGACATAAATTCCAATCATTATAAGAAAAATAAACATTGGAGACTTTATATTTTATCTATGGTCAAACATTTAATTATGTCAAAATAATTTTTTTTATCTACTCTCCCTTATTTAATTACAATTTTATTCTTATAGTTCCATATATTTTAAATAATTATATCTATAGGTCTTTTCATAACTTATTTCCTTTTTTATTTAAAGTTGGTAAAGAAAATTGTTAAAAATACATATTTAATGGATTATGTTACAGTAAGCTTATTCCTACTCATTTATTAGACAAGTATAACAAGTGTTGATGTTGTTAATAGTTCAAGTGTCATTATGTGTTTCTCATAGGTTTTCCACTCTATTCTCTCTTTAACTAAGCAGTTATCAGTGCATTCTAATTGAATTAGAGAATTCATGTTTTCATGAGTTTTAATTTGGATTTTTTTGTCAAAACTTGGTCATGTTTTATTAAGTTTTTTTTTTTTTTTTAAATGGGATAGAATTACAGGCTTGGAGTAAATACGTTTGCTTTGTCATATGAAATTCAAAAAGATGATAAAGGAAAAGGTTGGAGAAGGGAGTGGTGACAGAATCAGGAGTTGTAACTTTTTCTGAAAAAGTGGTCAAAAGTCATAGCTCAGAATTCATGGTATTGGAATTGTTAGCTGAAAATTATTATATCTAGACGCTCTATATATTCAACTGTTAACAATACAAAAAAATTCATTACTCCTAACGGGTACGTGAAGAGGAGAAAAAAATAACAGATTTTGATGGATAGAAAATTCCAAATAATATGGAAAAAACAAAAAAAAATTAAAAAACACATAAAAATGGCTCCCAAGAGTAGTTCTTTCTCTTCATGTTGATTTAATAACTAGTAATGATATTTTCAATTACTGTCTTTTTTTGTATAAAGGCGTTATTTATTTTTAGTTTTGTTAAAAAAAATTATGCTTATTTCTATTATGCCAAGACTGATTATGTACAAAAATTTTATATATATATATATATATATATATATATATAAATGATTAATAACTTTTTCATTTATTAATGTAAAAACTTATAAAATTGTGTTTTAGAATTAATAGTCAGTTTAAAGTATAAATGAAATTTTTATAAGTGAGATTATTATCTTAAATCATATCATCTTTCTAAATTTTTTTTTCTAGAGCTCTATCTCTAATGAGTTTTTTACTTATTATTTGATAAAATGTTATAATAATTTAAAATAAGCACGAGTGAGTTCTCTGTGCTCAACAGATACGTAGACCTAATGGGAATGGTACAGATTCCGGTTAAAAGAATGATTTAGGAGTGTGATATGATGGTTGTTATAGTCTTATTGAGTATTGATGATTGTTGGATGTGGCAGAATTATGATAAAAGACTTAACAACTGTGATATAAATTTATATTGATTGATTTTATGTTTATTCTATTAGCTTACTCTTACATTTTTTGTGGTTGTGTTTTCACGTGTGATGATTGTATGATTCGGGTTGTTATACGGTAACATATGATGATACAGGCCGGTACATACTTAATGCGGCAAGAATAATGAGACTTGAGAAATTCTATTTCTTTGAGAATTTTTGGAATACGGATTACGTTTATAAAATTGTTTAATGAATTAAAGTTTTAAATTGTTAGTTGTTATGAGTTTTACTTACAGCTATTTGAAAGTTTTGAATTAATTTCTACGAATTGTTTATTTATTTATATACAGTATGTTTGTGACATCCTAAATCAGAGTGCTACAATATATTTCTATTTCACTTAAAAGAAGAATATCACGACAAAAATAATTAATTATTATATTAATTAAATTAAATATTATTTTATATATTAAAAAATTATTATTAATAAAAAACTTTAATTGGGATGTGAATTAACAATATCAAAGTTTTGTTTTATAACTAATGTTAGAGATTTATTCATAATAATAATAATATTATTATTATCATTATCATTATTATCATTATTATTATCATTATCATTATTATCATTATTATTATCATTATCATTATTATTATTATTATTATTATTATTATTATTATGATGATTATTATTATTATAATTATTATCCTTATTATCATTATTATTATTATCATTTTTATGATTATTATGATCATTATTATTATTATAATTATAATAATAATAATAATAATTATTATTATTATTATTATGATGATGATTATCATTATTATTATTATTATTATTTGTCAGACCTCATTAAAAACGCACACAAAATCTTTCTGAACGGACGCCAGGTGTCAAGCAGCGAGGATCAGAAATCAGTTAGTGGAATGCAGGTGTCAGCAGAGGAGCGGACGTTCGGTTTTAACAAAACAAAATTTTCTGAAAATCGCGTCACACTCTCTGCATGCATCTTCTTCTCCAAAATCTGAAATTCTCATTTTTCTCCTCCTTCTCACTAAATCTCCTTCATCTTCTCTCTAAGAAAACTCACCATTTCTCTTCTATGATCACCGTTCAGGCACCGTAGAAACACTTCCGGCGTCCAAAGCTTCATTTTGAACCGAACAGTTTCGAGTTCTGAAACCGGTAAGTTTCCTTATCTTAGCCGATCGTTTTCTGGTACATGCAAACCAAGTTCTGGTTGCATGCTGTCATCTGGTATGAACCATTATTAATTTTATGTTGTTTGGTTTAGTTTGAAGAGTTGTTGAGCGTTGAGAGTAGAAAGATCTGTAGTCAGGCGAACCAAAATCTGCCTTTAGGACGTTCGTTCACGCTCAGATGTAAGGAAAGCTTATTTAATTTAATTGTATGTTCGTTGTACGTTCGTTGATAATTAATGCATGTTGCTGAGTGGTTGAATGTATATAAAGTATGAATATGATTATTTACTGAGTTATGGATTGTATGAAGTATGCAAATTGATTTTGATATGAATGTATAAAGTTATGAATATATATGTTAAGGAATGAGTTGGAATATAAATGATCCTGATATAAATTTTCCCTAAGAAAGTGTACGTTCGTTACTGAACGGTCCTTGACCGTTCGGTTTTCTAGTGAATTTGGTTAGTGGTGGATTCTTTCATTTGGAAAGAATCCTATTTGAGGACGAGTGTCTGCATTTCGAGTCACTATGCTTGAGCGTTCGGCCAAGTATAGTTGTGTCTCGGTGTCCTGTTATAAATATATATATATATATATATATATATATGTAATTGTATATTGTAGTTATTCGTAAACATTATCCCAATAGTATCTAGGTATAATTATCAAGCCTCTTCTCTTTCAGTTTAGTAGCATTTGGTCTCATACCAAGTGTTCGTCCTAAACAAGTGTTCGGTCTTACACCAGGCACTCGTTCTATCTCCTTAAGTTAAACTTCCTAATACGAGCGTTCGTTCAAGCTCTCTAGGGCTCGCGCACTATAGTGTTCAGTCTTTGACTGGCATTGGGATTTCTTAATACTAAATTCAATTAATCTAAGTATTCACAAGTGTTCGGTTTCTTCATGTGAATCATTATAAGCATTAGTTTCGAATGTCTTGAAATATCCTTAGTCATGGGTTTCATTCTGGAGTCTTCGTTCTTGGTCTGGTCTTTTGATGTTTAATTGAAATTCTCAAGAGTCAGTTCACCTAATTGGCTCAATGGTGTAATGGACGTTCGTTCCATTAGTTTATGGCGATTTATGATTGTACTCGTTATCTTCCTCAACCTGATATCAACCCTTTAATCTTAAATCCATTCTTAAATTTGAGATCTCTCGGTCTCACTCTGTGTTCGGTCTCGTTCTGAGTTCGGGTTGAACGTCCGTTATTTGGAATCCTCATGAATCTTTGTACGAGTTGGTTCAATGAGATGTTTATTAATGAAAGATGAAGAAAATGTGATATGGAAATGTTGTGGATTATGGACGAGCGTTCCGGGGAGGAACGACTCATGTGTGAATTTTGGAATTTGTAAAGTATGACTGTGGGTAAGCTAAGCTGGCTGTTCATCCTGATGTTCCGTGAGTACTCGTCTTCACATAGAGGAGGGTAGGTCATGTGTGGGAACGGCAGGAGGTCCTAGTCCTTAGGGTTACTTTGGACAGATAGGGCTAACCTCGGGTGACAGCTGTTGAGGGCATCCCAGTTACTACATCACCCGGGTGCACGAACGCCTGTAGCTACACAGATTTCATACAGTCCGGACAGTCAGTCTAGTATTAGGTTTTGTATGAAACGCATGATGAATTATATTGTTTGGTTGATTGTATGAAGTGTATGTTTATACATGAATTAAATTACACAAGCTTACCCTGTGTCTTTCTTGTCATGTTTTGTTTCGTACGTCCGTCCTTGTCATTGCAATGATCATCCGCGTGGATGTGAGCAGAAGGAGACGAGCTGCTGGAAGAAGCGCTGGAAGAAGAAAATTTGGTAGAGGTGGAAGTGAAGACCGAACAATAGGACGTTCGGTCAGTAGTTTAATATAGAAAGGTGGTCGTTCGATCACCTTCCCTTTTGATTTCATTTTGATCGTTCGGTATGAGTTTGTAAACCGTTCGGTTAAACTTTCTTAACCTGTTTAGTTACTTTTATAACTCTTTTATGTAAGGCCGTTCGGCCATGAGCGTTCGCTCTACTCTAGTGTAAGACTGATCTGAATTATTGGTAAATGTAATTTCTCTATTATATGGTTCATACTGTATTTTTGGGATGTTACATTATTATTATTATTATTATTATTATTATTATTATTTATTATAACCATTTGGTGTTTAATTTATTTGCCCAATATATGTTTATATCATAAATTAATAAGAAGTAAAAAATTATAGGTGATAAAATTTGTTTATTTTTAGAAGTAATTAAAGAGAAACTTAATTGATTTTAAGAGAAAGAAAAGACTTTAGAGGACCAAAATCTTACATAGTCAAAACTAAAAGGATAACAAAATACAAATAAAATCAATTTAAAAATTTTCTCCGTAAAGGGTATTTTAAATTAAGCTAACTAATTATTCGAGCTTTTATTAATTAAATGCCTCTCTAAATATAAAATAAATTTTGTTATATTTGCAATTTTTTATGATTTTAATGATTTCTCCCCAAAATAAATACATTTTTTTTATCGTATCTGCTGTCCAAATGTCTAACTAGAAATGCATATATTTCCTACGGGAAAGTAAATTGAATCAGTTATTTAGGTTTTAAGAGAATAAACTTGGTCGTGATAAAATATTTTTTAGCAATTATCCTTGCTAGCTAGTTAGTAATGATATATATATCTATACATACATATGTATCTATACATACATATGTATCTATACATACATATGTATATATATATATATGTATATATACATATGTATGTATATATGTATACATACATATGTATGTACATATATATACATACATATGTATGTTGTGAGGCCTTGGAAAATTAACCGTAATGCCAATTGTCTAATCTCAATTAATACACTGCTGAGTCACCTGTCAGCTTCCATAAATGCACCCACGCCACACGTTCAGTGCAATTAAAACGCACTCACATTCTCTGAAGCACGTCTGCCATGTGTCAAATTGGAATGTTCTGAAATCAATAGTGGAAGCCAGGTGTCAGCGTGTGAGAGAACGTCCGTTTGACTTTGGGAAGGGAATTGATTTTTCTGAAACACTCCTTCCCATTCTCTGCGTGCACCTTCTTCTTCCTCAGAAATCAAACTTCCATTTTCTCCTCCTTCTCTCTAGAACCATTTCAACTTCTCTCTACTGTTACTCACCCGTTTCTTCTCCGTTCAACGTTCAGAACCGTAGGAACGTTCCCTGCGCCGTGAGCTTCAATCTGAACCGAACAGATCCAAGTTCTGTAACCGGTAAGTCACTCGACTCTGGACGTTTGTTTCTGTGTTACATGCAAACTAAGATTCAGTTGCATGCAAGGGTATAAACTGAGTTCTCTGAGTTTTCTTTGGTTAGACTTAGTTGAAGAGCGTAAGAAAGATCGTGGAGGGTAGAAAGCCATAGTTGGGCAAGTCCAAGTTATACTATTAGACGTACACTGCTATCCAGGTAAGGGAAGCTTATTAATTTAATTTATACTTGGATGTTATGTGCAAGCATGATATGAACTGAATGTATGAGATGTATGCTGTTTGAGTATGCCTGAACGATCGCTGTTATGCATGAATGAATATGGTATGTGTTGGTTGATACGTATGAATTGGAAAATGGACGAGTATTGTATAGTATGAGTTGTTAATATGAAATCTATAAAGTATGTGAATTAAATGATGAATATGAAATTATAAGATTATGAAGCGTATGAGAAATGTTGAGTTAGAATAGATGAAAAATCTGAATATGATAATTCTTACCTTGATAATGTACGCTCGTCGTTGAACGGTCTTATACCGTTCGGTTTCCTAGTAAATGACTTAAAATGGAATTCTTTCATTCGGAAAGAACTCTGATCGAGAACGAGCGTCCTCTTGTGAAATGCTAGGTTTGAGCGCTCGGTTCAGCTTAGCAGTATACGAATAACTTTATACCTTGAAATCGGTAACGCTCGATCTTATACCTAGCGTTCGTCACAAGCAGCGCTCGGTCGTATACCTAGCGTTCGTTCTAATGAGCTCTCGGTCTTAGACTAAGCGTTCGTCCTAATTAGTGCTCGGTCATCTACCTAGCGTTCGTCCTAAGTAGTGTTCGGTCTTATACCGAACGCTCGTCCTTACTGTTGATTTCTAAATGAGCGTAAATAGCGTTCGTCCAAATTATTAGTAAAAGTGTATTATCGCGTTCGGTCATTGACTGGCAGTCGATCCCTTTAAACAGATTGTTCTCAGTATAATTAAATAATTGTCTTGTTGTATCTTTATCCATTTGGATTCGGCCTAGAGTCTTTGTACCTAAATTATTCTGAACATTTATTTTATATCTCTAAGAGTCGGTTCATTCAACTGATTCGGGTAGCATTGACGTCGTCGTATAAGTAGGTGTTGAATTATTCTGATTGACAGCGAATATTCTAAATCTAGTCCTTAGCGTTCGTCTTCGTTCTTCAGAAGTATGAACGTTCGTTATTTTATACTTTTAAAACTGAAGCTAAAGATGATGATAAATTATAAGATGTTGAAGTGTGAACACTATATTGAATGATTATACGATTATGGAATTTGAACGAGCGTTCCAGGGAGGAACGACTCTTGCTTATATTGAATATTAAATTTGGTAAAGTATGACTGTGGATAAGTTAAGACTCGCTGTCCATCCTGATGTTCCGTGAGTACTCATCCTCATGTAGAGGGAGTATGTCATGTGTGGGAACGGCAGGAGGTCCTTAGTCCATAAGTTAACATGGGCGACGTAAGAACGGACTGACCTCGAGTGGCAGCTGTTTGGTGTATCCCAGTTACTACATCACTCGGGTGCAAGGACGCTTGTAACTACACAGATTCATACAGTCCGGACGGTCGGTCTAGAATATATATATATATACATTTCGGATGATGTTATATGTTGAGTTATGTGCTTGTGTGAATTGAAATGTTAGTGTATATGTTGATGTATAAATTAAATTACTTAAGCTTACCCTTTCGTTTTCCTTGTGTTGTCTGTTGTCTTTGTATGTTCGTCCTGTCATTGCAATGATCATCCGTGTGGATGTGAGCAGATGGAGGTGCGTCACTTGAAGAAATGCTGGAAGAAGAAAATTTGGATGACGCTAATCTGGTGGAAGTAGAAGTTAAATCTGAGCCTTAGAGCGCTCGCTAGGTTTTCTTTTTTTTTAGTCTTTCAGTTCTATTTTGGACGTTCGGTTAAGTTTTGTAAAACCGTTCGTCTCTGAACTTCTGTTAATGTTGTATTGTATATACTTTTCTGTACTTTAAGCCGTTCGGCTTTTTGAACCTCGTTAGTATTGTAAAGACTGCACTGTTTTACTGATTAAATGTAATTAATTCTGATTATGGTGATTACTGTATTTTGGGATGTTACATATGTACATATATATATATACATATTATATATATATACATATGTATACATCCCAAAATACAG
>JAHCHA010013265.1:133987-159820 GCA_027742795.1 Vigna hirtella
ATGTATGTATACATATATACATATTATATATATATACATATGTATATATATATAATATATATATATATATATGTATGTAAGGAAAATGATATAATAGTAATAAAAGTAACAAGTAACTTTTTTTATTTTAATTAAAAATAATAAAAATATCATCTATATATTATACAGGTAACACTGAAAAACCTTTGTTATATATCCAACATATTTTTAATAAAAATTAGATTTAATATCCTATTTTGTCCCTAATTTCGTTTAAGTGTGTCAAATTAGTCTATTCTTTAAAAAATGTGTCAATTACGTCCTTACTTGATAAAAATTGCGTCAATGAAATGTAGACTTGAGACTAATATGACATACTCGAACAAAACTAAGGACAAAATAGGATATTAAACCTAAAAATTACTTACTTTTTACATTAATTGTAACATTATTTTATATTAATCATAAAATAAAACATTGGTACATAAACAAATAAACAAGATACCATAACAAAATAATACCCATCTTACCCTCTTAACACAAATAAAATGAGAAATATTTTAAAAAAAATATAAAGACTTGACATACTTAATAAATCATATAAAATTAATAAAACAATTTAAAACTCAAAACTTAATTAAATCATTATAATTCTAATAAAATTACAGAGGCTAAAATGGTAAACTTTGGCTAAAAGATTTTAAAATATTTAAAGTTACTGGATCTATTTCCTCGTCAAAGGATTCAATATAACTCACTTGTCTATTCTATATTTCCTCATACAATTATACACACACTCACAAAAAATCTTGTATAACACTAATTAAGAAGTATGACATATTTGACTCAATAATGAAAATCAAGATATTCTTTTTGAATATTTAAGGTGAAATATAGATTAAATTCAATGGATTCATCAAACTAACTGTAACATCCCAAAAATACAGTAAACACCATATAGTAGAATTAATTACATTTAATGATAAACAAATCAGTCTTAAATAACGAAAACAAAGGTTCAGGCCGAACGGCCTTACGAGAAGTTAAATACAAAACCACGCTCGACCTAAGCGTACCCAACCGACGGTTTACAAAGTAAAGATACATACCGAACGGTCTAATAATATAAAGGTCGTTCTAAAACCAGTACAATGAAATATCTAATCTAAACATATAACCGAACGACTACTGTTCGGACTTCACTTCCACTTCCACCAGGTTTGCATCCTCCAAATTTTATTCTTCCAGCGTTTCCTCAAGTAACGCCTCCCCATCTGCTCACATCCACACGGATGATCATCGCATAGACAGGACGGACGTACAATGACGATCGACAACGCAAAGAAAGATACACAGGGTAAGCTTATTGAATTTAATTCAAGTAAAACACACATTTCATAAACATAACAATCAGATCGATACTTCTCAACATATAATTTCACTCATTCAATTACTAAATCAATTCCTGATACTAGACTGACTGTCCGGACTGTATGAATCTTGTGTAGCTACTACGTTCGTGCACCCGGGTGATGTAGTAACGGGAATTCACGTCCGCTGCCACCCGAGGTTAGTCCGTTCCGTCCAAAGTACCCCTAAGAACTAGGACCTCCTGTCGTTCCCACACATGACATACCCCCTCTACGTGAGGACGAGTACTCACGGAACATCAGGATGAACGTCGGCTAAGCTTTGTCCACATTCATACATTACTAAAATCTCAACTTTCATCCAAGAGTTGTTCCTCCCTGGAACGCTCGTTCAAAATCCACAAACATAATTTCATCTCTTTTTCCGTTCGCACATTACAATATTTCATCTTAATATCATTTTAATCTTCCGTTATCTTTCCATAAAAGGACGAGCGTTCAGCTCTCTTCTTAATCGAGGACGAACGTTAAAACACGAAACCAAGAAAGACTCGTTCACAAGTAGAATAAAGCCGACACATGTTATGTGACGAATGTCATTACCACTTGAATCAGTTAAATGAACTGACTCAAGTACAATCCGAGTAATACTTAGAATAAATTAAGTATGGGCTCTAGGCCGAATCCAAAAGGATATAAACACCACGTGAAGAAATAAGAACTTTACCGAGATCAATTCATTTAGGGAAAACCGACTGCCAGTAGATGACCGAACGCAGTAATAAACATTTACTAAAATATTTGGACGAACGCTATGAAAGTTCAGGACGAACGCTATTTCTGCTTGTTGGTAATTACGGAAAGAACGAGCGTTCGGTATAGGACCGAGCGCTACTTATAATGTACGCTCTGGGACGAGCGTTCGGTATAAGACCGAGCGCCACTTAGGACGTACGCTTTGGGTCGAGACCCTTCGCTGTTTAGAGTTCATAATAAAGAAAGTAATAAGGGTACTATACGATAGTGAAATTAGATTTCAAAATGACTAAGAGTCCAATGGTATATTTATAAGTTTCTCACTTCTCACAAAATACTCAGAATATCTACGTTTGGCCGAACGCTCAAGCGTAGAATTAATGCAAGAGGGCGTTCGTCCTTAGCTGGAATCCTTTCCGAATGAAAGAATTCTATTTATCAAAAGAGTTACTAAGAATACCGAACGGTCAAGGACCGTTCGATAACGAACGTTCATTATCATAGAATTTCATAATCCAAATCTCTCTTACAGTAAACTCATTTTCCAGTATAAACTTTCATACATTTAACTACTCATACCATAGCACTTTTCACAATTCTCATATATCATCTCATCATCAAAATCATATACCAAAGCTCAATTAATACAGACTTCATGCACCATAAAATCATATAACTTCATGCATCAAAACAAAATACAAGAATTAAACTTAATAAGCTTCCCTTACCCGGATTCAGGGTGATCGTCCTAAGAGAAATGATTTGCTTCGCCCACTACAGATTTCTACCCTCAACGATTCAGTCTAACCATAAGAATAAAGAAGAACTTAGATGATACCATTGCATGCAACGCCAGAACTACGTTTTGCATGAAACCAGAAAACGAACGACTTGAGTTGAGGACTTACCAGCTTCAGACTCTGAAACGGTTCGGTCCAAACTGAAGTTTAAGGTGCCGGGAGTTCTTCTATGGGATCTGAGTGATGAACGGAGAAGGAAAGGGTGAGTTTCAGTAGAGAGAGAAAGTAGGGTTTCTAGAGAGAAGATGGAGGAATTTGAAAGTTAGAATCTTGGGGAAGAAGAAGAAGCATGCAGAAGAGAGTGGAATGGGAAGAGGGTTTTCTGAAAAATCATTTCCCTTCCCACGTAGGACGAGCGTCCATTCTCCTGCTGCCACTTGTACTCCACTAACTGATTCCAGATTATCATTTAACGACACCTGTCGTCCGTGTGCAAGTTTGGGTGCGTTTTTAATGAAAGCAGACAGGGTTTTGGGCGCATTAAATGCGATTTAGCAGGTGGGGTTTGGGTGTCATAATTACGGGTATTACACTAAGCTCATATCACATGCACGCACCATCCCTAAAACTGTAAAAGGATGTCACACGTGTGAATGTGGTTGTAAATTAAATTACTAATCAAATACGCATGTTAAATGTATATACCTATATATAATTTTTCAAAAAGCTTTAGAGAAAAGAAAGACATATTCTTATATACTAAAACTTTCACATGTTGACTTCAATTATATAAATTCAAAGAGTTTTTTTTTTCCTTTAGTTGTCAACGTCTATTAAAACACAAGAATTCTATATCATATATTTAATTTAAATTTTAAACATAACTTAACTTTACAAAATCCATTTATAGACAAAATTTATATTTACATATATAATTTAAATTAATTTTATTTTTAATTAATGTAAAACTTCTAACATATTCTCTTCATGATGAGGTATATATATCTGAAAGATTTGAGAGAATACCTGAAAGGTCAAGCTATGACCGAACGTTTGAACGTTGAGGTCGAATGGCCGAACGGTTGCGGTCGAATGGCCGAATCGTTGATGCCAAATTTGGCCAAGTACCTGTGAGGCCAGGTTTGAGAGAATATCTGAAAGGTCAAGCTATGGCCGAACGGTTGAACGTTGAGGCCGAATGGCCGAATCATTGATGCCAAATTTGGCTAAGTACCTGTGAGGCCAGGTTTGAGAGAATACCTGAAAGGTCAAGCTATGACCGAACGGTTGAACATTGAGGCCGAATGGCCGAGTGGTCGAGGTCGAATGGCCGAATCGTTGATGCCAAATTTGGCTAAGTGGTCGGGTGGACGAGGCCGAGTGGCCAAGTAGGCGAGACCGAGCGGACGAGACCGAAAGGTTGAGTTGACGTTCTTTTGAGGCACCACTCACGGGTTCCTTGTGGTTACAATGGGGAATACTAGCTCGGCCCCACAGTGGGCGCCAAAATGTTTCGGGGTGGTTTGGAGGTCCCTTAAAACATTCCAAGTTGTCTCGAAGACCGGAAGAACCTTGAAAACTGGACGGATTCGTTGAAGGCCAGACGATCACCTGTGAGGGGTCGGACGGTTACCTGTTGAGGGCCGGACGGTTAATACTCCAAGTTGTTCGTTCTCCCTCCTCCTTCTCCAAGCCGGGCGAACGAGTACCTGTCAAAGGCACTCCGACGCTCAAGTCAGTAAAAGTGACTGAACGGTCATCACTATAAGTGATGCATGTGGTGTGCATAATGTTCAACGTGGTCTGAAGTCATACCTGAGACCTTTATTTATACTAGTTGTAATGGGCTTTTACCTTTCGTGGGCCTGATGACGGCCCAACCATGCCTTAACCTCCATTAGGGGCTTTAATGAGCTATTATCGTTTATGATCTAACCATGCGGCCGGCCGGTGTGATGGATGGTAGGCCTGGGTTGTCGATCTGATGGGCGACCTGGATGCTCGACCTGGGAAGAGCCGTTTGGCCTGAGTGTTCGGTCGGTCCTTGGTGGTCGACCTGGTGGCCGTTCGTCCTGAGAGAACCGTTCGATTCCTAGAGCTGGGAGGGCCAGTGTCTATATATATATATATATATATATATATATTAAATTAGCCTTAATAGACGTGGGTGTTCCAACTTACTTCTTTGTTAAGATTGAAAAAGAAGAAGAAACATATTATAATTGTAATGTGGGGGTTTCAACGTTTATGAAAGATGTTTCGGTTGAATTGGTCTGAGAGTCGGTCGTCCTTCCTTGCTCTGCTCTCTTTTGATCTTCAATCTTCTCTGAGAACGCAATCCACTCGGATGAGTTATTGACCTGCAGAAGACACTTTGACGCTCAAGTCAGATATGTTTCATAAAGAGGTCTATATTTTATTAGGATAGAAGATGATCTATTTACCTGAACATCATCAATCGTATATTTATAGAGCCTGTGGAGGCAAAGACAATCAAACCCAATAATCAATCATCAACACTGTATATTTATGAAACGTAAGACAATCTGACCTATTAATACTTGTTAATTGTCTATAAATGACAATTAATTTTGATCGGTATACTTCATATACATAAAAGGATTAAATGTTATAATGTTTATTAAAATTGTGAATTTTAATAAAAATTTCAGTATAACATGCCTTAATTTGAAAAATAATAAAATTACTATATTTTAAAAAAAAAAATTGGATTGAACAAAATTGAGGAAAACTGAACTAAATTAAACAAAATTAATGAAAATTGTAAGTGAATGAAATATCAGACAGTACTTAGAATGACTTGACTTATAATGACCTGAAAGATTGATTAATGGAGGGAACCGGAAATTGGCGGCAATTAACATCATGACATTGCATTAAATATCCATTTCTCTTAACTTCGAAAAGCTCCCACTTACACGAGAAATTACCCGTGAAGATAAATGCCCGGTTGAAGCTAGGAATCAAAAGGTGTTATGAGTAGTTAAAAAAAACAATGAAATCATATTAATTACAGTATATTCTTAAAATTTTTAATTCTTAAAATTTTTAATTTCAAACTATAATACTGGATTAGTATATTCTGTGCCTTTCCCGCCTGCTAGGAAGTTGCAGTTGAGTTATCACTGAATCTGTTCACTACAGTACTCTGATAATGTATTTCAATTGACATTTTAGGAATCTGAAGTTAGGGAAGCGCGAAAACTGAGATCAAGTCATGAGAACATTGACCTTTTGAAGGAGAAATTATTGGAGGAAAAGAGTCACCGGGAAAGAGCAGAATCAGAGCTATCCAAGTTACAGGATATCAGTTAAACATGAAAAAGTTAGAGGATCAAATATCATCGTGAAGAATGATGATTACATACAGACACATATATAACGGTAAGTCACATTATCACGAGTACACACAACACAATGGGGGCTGCTAACTAACTTAGATCTGGTAATAAACCCAATCCTTTTGTATATAAATAAAATCATACAACAATCAAAGGTGGGATTGATAACCCAGCTTAGATCATGTTATAAACCCTACCTTATTGTTACTTAACCGGTTCTTGCCCATTTAATTTCTCGTTTCAGCTTATATAAGACTTCATTCACACGGTTCTCTATAGTTTTTTCCATTTTCTTTAGTTTCTTGTCACGCTTCCAGTTCTACGGGTTAGTTTCCAGATTTCTTTGAAGATCAAATGCTGCTCAAGACCTGAATTCATTACAAGTTATATCGTTTCTTTTCTATTGTTTCTTTCTTTCATTGATTCTACACTGTTCTATTAATTTGTAATAATCATTTACTATCTTCTTCTGTTCATTGTCGTTTCATTACAATGTCTTTCTTTCCGTTTGCCGATTCCGAGTTAGAAAATTTACTCTGTTTTTGGACTTTAATTATGTTTTGTATTCAGAAGTGATTCTTCAATCTGTTTTTGTAACGCGTTTTGTGTTTCTATGTTCTGATCCAACAAATAACATTTCAGATTTCTACCATATTCATAATGTCAGATTTCTATCAATAGTACTCATTTCAGTTTTCATTCCAGCATTGCTATTGCATATCAGATTTTGTTTTCTGCACTAGTTTTTAGGATTTCTGTATTGCTTTGTTTTCGTTTCATCATTTGAAACATGTTCATGATTTTAATTCCAGTTTCCCCAATTTAGCAAGTTAGGTTTGAAAAGATGCTCCAGTTGAATCTGCTGTTCATAAATTGGACCTTCTTGCTTCCTACTTTGACGAGGTAATAACGCGTATTCATATTTTGTAATGTTAAGTGTTTATCATTAATATAATTTCTTGATATTTTAACAATTGGTAGAGGGAATTGACAAAGCAGATTCTTTTAATTCTTTTGTGAAAACCGATATACAAAGAATAGTTCGTCATAATCATATGATCGTAGCTACTGAACACCCTCATATATACATGAGCTACAGAGCATATTTTGTTCTTTATTTTGATATTTTATTAATTTCCTGCAGGTTTTTAAATGTAAAGGTTGGCGAACCATCAATAGGGGAAGAGAGTCTTACTCCAGATAAATGCCGTTGTGTTTATTTTTGTATAAAAACTCTTGCCTGTTTTGCTTTTTTTTTTTCTTTCGTTAGGTGAGCGCTTCTTATACTGGAGGATATTTTGTAATCAAAGGAACCGAGAAGGTGATTTTGCCTTTCTCCAAACTAGATACTCATTTAATCAGTTTAATACTTGAAAAAAAAAATATGAAAATTGAATGAATTAATTGTTAAGTGGTAATTGATATAGTTATTTAGATAAATGGATAAGCATTCTTGAATGGGTTGAGTTGGGATATGTGACACCAACTTTCATTTTTAGATATAATATATTTGTTAGGATATTTATCCTAATTTATCATGATTATATTGTGTAAAGGGTTATCTTATTTATCATGATTATATTGTGTCTAGGATTATCTTATTTATCATGATTATATTGTGTCTAGGGTTACACTATTTATCATGTACTTTTGTATCAATCTATTTTTATAAATAGAAGATTATGAGATGGATCAATCAAGCCTTCTAGAATTATTTTACAGTTTAATTCTCAAGTTTGTATCAAAGTGGGTGGATCCTGCTCTGGTTTATGTCTCGTAATATATGTCCGGCGCCACAGTCCGTCGTCCCCCACCACCGTCTGCCGCTGCCCGCCGTCGATCACTGTTTGCCGCCGACCACCGTCATCCGTCGCCGGCCACCATCCGCCGTCGGCCACCGTCCGCTATCGCCGGCTACCGTTTGCCGTCCGCCGTCGCCGGCCACCGTCGTCCATCACTGTCACAGTTCCGTTCGCCTAAACCCTTAGGGTTTTCTTGTTCCTCGCTGGTACTATTTGTCTTCTTAAGAAATGGCATTTGGCAGTACTTTTTCCTTCTCCGGAAGTCCACCAATTACCTTCGAGAAGCTAAATGGAAAAAATTATCTATCATGGTCTGCTGCCGTTGAAATGTGGATCCTTGGCCAAGGGCATTATGACCACCTTGAGCACGATGGAAGCCATGTGCCTACTGAAAAAGCTGATCAGTGGAAACAAGCAGATTTCCAGTTGTGTGCCCTCTTATGGCAATCAGTGGAACCCAAACTTCTTGTATCTTTGAGGGCTTTCAAAACTTGCACTCCTTTTGGAAGAAAGCCCAAAGCATTTATGCCAACGACATTCAACGTCTCTATGACACTACGAACAAGCTTGCATCTCTTAAAATGGCAGACCATGATATGGTGTCCTTCATGGCTGAAGCCAAATCTGTTGTCGAAGAACTCAGGATATTTTTGGAAGCGGACCCATTAGAGAATATAAAAAAGAAACTAGACAAATTTTACATGGTGTTGATCCTCCGTGCCCTACATCCCGATTTTGATCATCTCAGAGATCAACTTCTAACTAGTCATGAGGTCCCCTCCATGGAAACATTGACCACTCGCCTTCTGCGTGTCCCGGTACCTCAAACTCAAGAAGCGCATGAACTAGTGGAACCATCTTTCATGGTTGCCACACGAGGAAGAGGAGGACGTGGCACTATAGGAGGAGGACGAGGAGGTCGGGGACGTTCTCAATGCACATACTGTAAAATGATGGGTCATACTTAAGAGAATTCCTACTCCTTACATGGTTTCCCTTCCAAAACCGCCAATATTGCCAATATTTCGAAGACTGAAACTTCCACTTCTATGTTTTCTAAGGATGAATATCAAGAGTATTTAAGGTTAAAGTCTAACAACTTGGCACAACCATCTCAATCTCCCAGTACATCAACAACCTGCCTTTCTCAATCTATGAAAGGTCAAAATTCATGGGTAATTGACTCAGGTGCTTCTGATCACATTTCTGGTAATACCTCTTTGTTCTCATCTATTTCCTTTCGAGAAAAACCTCATTTCATAACCCTTGCAAATGGATCTAAAACTTCCTCCAAAGGAGTCGGTCATGTTTCTTTGTCTCCCTCCCTCAATCTCAACTCAGTCTTTTTTGTCCCTAATTGTCCTTTTAATTTAATTTCCCTAAGCCAGTTGACCAAAATGTTAAATTGTTCAATAACCTTTGATCATACAGGAGCGTGGTTCGAGGAGACAGATTGGAGAAGGATATGAAGCTGGCGAATTATACCATTTTGGATCTCGTCCAAGGGTGTCCTGTGTTGCTGCTCCTAATCCTAAAGTGCTACATGATCGACTTGGCCATCCTCATTTGTCCAAATTAAAAAAGATGTGTCCTGAACTTAGTGGTCTCCAAACCTCAGAATGTGAGTCATGTCAATTAGGAAAACATGTTAGATCTTCCTTTCCTAAAATGTCTCAATCAATATGTAATTCTAGTTTTTCCATCATCCATTCTAATATATGGGGACCTAGTCGTATCTCCTCCTTTGGTTTTAGATATTTTGTTACCTTTATTGATGAATATTCAAGATGTACTTGGATTTATTTGATGAAAAATTGTTTTGAATTATTAGCTATCTTTACATCCTTTTTGAATGAAATCAAGAATCAATTTGGTCAAGTAATCAAAATATTAAGAAGTGATAATGCAAAAGAGTATTTATCATCCTCCTTTTCTGCCATCTTGAGTTCTCATGGTATCTTACATCAGTCTACTTGTCCTCATACACCGCAGCAAAATGGTATAGCAGAACAAAAAAATAGACACTTGGTGGAAACTGCTCGTACCCTTTTGCTTCGTGCCCATATTCCTGTCTATCAGTGGGGGATGTCATCTTAATTGCATGTTATCTTATTAATAGGATGCCCTCCTCCTCTCTTGATAATAAAGTCCCTTTCTCCATTTTGTTTCCTAATGATCCTCTCTTTCATACATCTCCCCGAGTGTTTGGCTGTGTATGTTTTGTTCATGACATGTCTCCAGGTCTAGACAAACTCTCCGCTCGCGCTCTCAAATGTGTCTTCTTAGGTTATTCTCGACTTCAAAAAGGATATCGGTGTTACTCTCCTGAAACTAAGAAGTATTACATGTCTACCAATGCCACATTCTTTCAACAGACTCCTTGATGCAAGAAATAGAAAAAAATAAAAGTTGATTTGGGTAGTTGTAGAAAAATTAACTATTATAATGTATCAATATTGAGAAAATAATTATACTGAGGTTATTTTGAAGAAAAATTTGTGTACTCAGAATGGAAAAATCCCTAGTTTACATTGTTGTATATGACTAATTTGTGAAAATTAAAAAAATTTAAAGTAATTGAAAAGTAGAATTATAAATACTCGAGTATATTTTTTACGATGCGATAAAAAGCGTAATACTGACATGTCTATGCTATTTTATGTAAATAAGTTATTTTAACATATAATTCTACCAAAAACGTCAAATTTAATAAGTTAATATAATCACTTTTGTCATCAATTTTGATTGTGGAATTAGTTTTTCAACTTTAAGCTAAATTTATAGTTTTGTTTGGCAGGTTTTAGCCAAATTTTTAGTTAGTTTTGATAAACGCAGCATTTGTGGAATTTTGCACGGAGACTCAAAGGATGTAATTTTAGTATATAGGACAATTAAGAGAAAATTTACTTAATAGTAATTACTATATTAAAAAATGTAAGCAGATATTTAGAATTTTCTTATAGATCAGTGCAAGAGATGTATTTTTCCAATATGCATCTGGGGAGTTTTTAAGCACATTCACGATTCGGTTGGTGAAATTCAATTAATTGGCTGGAAAAAGTATTTTTAATTTAATGTAAAATAGAAATAGTTGTTTTGAGAGAAAAACATATAATTTCAACCCATATACATAAGATCCAGGTTTTACATTGTGATGGTTGAAAATCCCAGATCAACCTAAATAAGTTTATATAACAAACAAAGTTTGGGGCAAAGAGTTTACATATACTAAGTGCAATTATGTTTAATGTTCAGAGTCTTTTATAATATTACAAGTTAAGAACAAGTGTTGATGTTGTTAATATAGTTTCTCACAAACTTGTTGGTAGTTCAAGTGTCACTATGTGTTTCTCATAGGTTTCCCACTCTATTCTCTCTTTAACTAACCAGTTATCAGTGCATTCTAATTGAATTAGAGAATTCATGTTTTCATGAGTTTTAATTTGGAATTTTTGTCAAAACTTGGTCATATTTTATTTATGTTTTTTTTTTTAATGGGATGGAAGATTCAGGCTTGTGGTAAATAGGTTTGCTTTATCATATGAAACTCAAAAAGATCACAAAGGAAAAGGTTGGAGAAGGGAGTGGTGACAGAATCAGGAGTTGTAACTTTTTGTGAAAAAGTGGTCAAAAGTCATAGCTCAGAATTCATGGTACTGGAATTGTTAGCTGAAAATTATAATACAAAAAAATTCATTACTCCTAACGGGTACGTGAAGAGGAGAAAAAATAACAGATTTTGATGGATAGAAAATTCCAAATAATATGGAAAAAACAAAAAAAATTAAAAAAAAAACACATAAAAATGGCTCCCAAGAGTAGTTCTTTCTCTTCTTCATCATGTTGATTTAATAACTAGTAATGATATTCTCAGTTACTGTGTTTTTTTTTATATAAAGGCGTTATTTATTTTTAGTTTTGTTAAAAAAATATGCTTTTGTATTTCTAGTTTTCCAAGACTGATTATGTAAAATAATTGAATACTAGTTGTTCTTTCCAAAATTTCTAGTGATGAGTAAATAAATGATTAATAAATTTTTAATTTATTAATGTAAAAGTTTACAAACTTAATTAATAGTTCGTTTTAAATAATGAGATTTAGTTATTTTAATATTAAAATTTTAAAATATAGATTGAATTTTTATAAATTAGTTTTATTATCATAAATCATATAATCTTTATGCGATAAAGTAAATTGTTTTCTACCATTTTTCTTAGTCTATGCATTCTTTTATGTATGTGAACTATCTTAATTTCCATGTGGTGTTTGAGCTTTCTTTTAGAGTTTTTACTTATCAGTGGTCTTAATGGTATGTTTTGATTATATTGTTCATAAGAGTAGATAGAGTTTCTTGTGTTTATAAGTATTCTTAGGTTTAGTTATCTTTTAAGTAAAGGAAACTAATTGTAAATTGTATGTTTGGTCTGTTGAGAATGTTTGATTTGTTGATATTGGTGTTTGAGTTGTTGAAAATTTGGTTGAGTTAAATGTTTGTGTGTTGTTTGCATTGTTTGAGTTAGTGTTGAATTGAGGTACTTAGGATCTGATTAACTGAGCAAGTTGGAATGTGTCCTAACATTGAGTGTTTATTTTTTTTACCAAAGTACTAAGTATGAAATATCAATTTGACCACTAGAACATGTTCCTTTTTTTCTTAAATCATAGTTTTAAGTCTGTTGATATCTTATATAGCGTTGAGGGATGACAATATGATGTTGAGTATCGGTTAATTGTGCAGGTCTAGAAGCATTTCAACTCTAGACCGTTGAATGTCAAACTTGTACTTTTGAGTGTGCAAAAGTGCATATGCTTTGGAGTTGAGTGGTGGCAAGGCATAGTTGAGCAGCATATGAGTGTCGTTGAACGTGACTTTTTGTGAGTAAAATGGTAGTAAGTGCCAGGACCTGTTGTTGAACGTCATCTTTTTGCGAAAGGTTTGACGTTGAACACCACCTTTGAGTACTAGTGTGGATGTTGTAATTTTTTTATACTGTGAATTTCTTTAGATCGATTTATTATGATTCTTATGTATGGTTAAGATGTATGATGATGTTTCTGTTAGTATTTTGAGGTTGTGAAAGGAATAGTTGATGGGATAGACAAAATGTAGAGATAATGAGATGTTTAGAAAATGTGGAGACAGTGAAATGTAGAAGTAATAGTTGGAAGAAGTGTTGTAGTTGTATTTAGTTGTAGTATATGTTGGCTTCTTATATCAAATGGTAGAGTTCATGGGTATTTATAGACCCATACATTATTCTAGAACATGCTAGCCACAACTTATGTGGAATGTCCTAGATTTTGACCTATGTAGAATGTTCTTGATTCTTTTCCTATCTTAGGCTTTTCTACAATATTCTAGAACTTGTATTACATTTCAATTCTTCTATCTTAGGGGCTTCTACATTCTTCTAGAATTTGCATTAAACTTTAATAGTTTCTATTGAGGGATAATATGATTTGAAATGTTTTTGAGAGAATTTCAAGGAGAAAATTTGTCATGTGATAATGTTTAGTGTATGCTTTGGGGGTTATTAAAAAAGAGATATCTTGAACTCTAATAACTATTTATGCTCAAATAAAGTAGAGTAGTTATATGGTGAGAGTTGCAAGAGGTTCTAACCACTAAATTATTGGTCATACGCCTTATAGGTGATAACTTCTTTGTTTATGACTTTGTAGAGCATAAATATTACTACAAGTGCACGTCTATATTGAAGCTCTATGTCAAAGACATGTATCTAGATAATTGAGTTTAGTGCCAACTATTTATGTGAGTACGTAAATTGTGGTACGTTATACATGTTTAATGATAAATTGATATATTATGACTATTTTTTTTTAGATCAAATATTTTGCACACTAGAATATTACAATTAATATATGATGTGTGATATTTTTTCCATAATTATATATTATTAAAATAGAATATTACAATTAATGTTTTGAATATATATATATATATAGAATATAATTAATAGATTTTTCAAATCCACATATTTCATAGGATATGTTTCTATGTCAGTCGAAGAATATCATGACAAAAATAATTAATTATTATATTAATTAATTTAGATATTATTTAATATATTAAAAATTATTAATATTTAAAAACATTTTTATTTTTAATAAAAAATTATAATTGATATGTAAATTAATATTATCAAAGTTTTGTCAAATTTATAGCTAATATATAAATATTTATTTATATTCTAATTTACAAGTTAATTGTCAGAACCATTAAAACGCACTCACAAACCTCTCAGTGTCAGAACCATTAAAACGCACTCAAAACCCTTTGAACGGACGCCAGGTGTCCAGCAACGAGGATTCGAAAATCAGATAGTGGAATGCAGGTGTCAACAGATGAGCGGACGTCCATTTTAGGCAAAAACTAAGTCTTGGAAAATCACGTCACACTCTATCTGCATGCATCTTCTTCTCCAAAAATCTACCTTTCATTTCTCCTCCTTCTCTCTAAAAAGCTCTCCCTTCTCTCTACCGAAACTCACCATTTTTCTACTCCAAACTCCGTTCAGGCACCGTAGAAGCACCCCCGGCGTCCCAAGCTTCAGTTTGATCCGATCAGTTTCGAGTTCTGATCTGGTAAGTCTTCTTCTCCGTTAATCGTTCGTTCACTGGCACATGCAAACCAACTTCTGGTTGCATGAGTCCATAGTCTTCTTCTGAAACAGTTGGTCTGTTGTTTGGTTTAGTTTAAAGGATTGTTGAGCGTGAGGGTAGAAGAAGTTTAGTCAGGCGAATCCCATTTTCTGCCTCTTGGAACGTTCGTTCGCGCTAGAGGTAAGGGAAGCTTATTTAATTTAATTTGTATGCTGTTGAAATGTTTGAACGTTCGTTACTTGATTGAATGAATTGAATGTATGATGGTTGATATGATTGTAGTACATGAACGTTAGTTTATTTAATGAGTGAAAATGAAATATGACTAAGTTATGTATGATGTATGAAATCTCTATGTTTGGGTGGTATGAAATATGAATGTATAAAGTTGTGAAACTATATGTTAATAATGAGTTGGAATAGGAATAATCCTGATATGATTTCCCTAAGAAAGTGTACGTTCGTTACTGAACGGTCTTCGACCGTTTGGTAATTCTAGGAAACCTGGTTAGAAGTGGATTCTTTCATTTGGGAATAATCCTAATGTAGGACGAGCGTCTGCATTTCGAATTACTATGCTTGAGCGTTCGGCCAAGTATAGCTGTGTCTTGGTGTTTCGTTATAAATCTAATATATGTATATATATACATATATATATATATATATATTTGTATATATATATATGTATTTGTATATTTTCGTTTATTCTTAAACACTACTCCAATAGTATCTTATTATATTTATCAAGCTTTCTAATATAAGTTTAGTAGTGCTCGGTCTTACACCAAGCGCTCTTACTGAGTAGTGCTCGGTCTTACACCAAGCGCTCGTACTGAGTAGTGCTCGGTCTTACACCAAGCGCTCATTCTCTTTCCTATAATTCCTCTGATGAAAATAGCGTTTGTCCAAATTCAATAGAGATTTCTCTCTACCATGCTCGGTCATTGACTGGCATTCGATTTTCTTGATGCTAAATTCAAATAAGCTAAGTAATTACAAGTGTTCGGTTTCTTCACGTGAATCATTATAAGCATTAATTTCGAAGGTCTTGAAATATCCTTATTCATTGGTTTCATTCTGGAGTCTTCGTTCTTGATTTGGTCTTTTTGATGTTCAATTGAAATTCTCAAGAGTCAGTTAATCTAATTGGCTCAATGTTGTAATTGACGTTCGTTCCATTTGTTTATGGCGATTTATGATTGTACTCGTTATTTTTCCTCAATCCGATATCAACCCTTTAATCTTAAATCCATTCTGGAATTGGAGACCTCTCAGTCTCGTCCTATGTTCGGTCTCGTTCTGAGTTCAGGTTGAACGTCCGTTATTTGGAATACTCATAAATCTTTGTACGCGTTGGTTCAAGGAGATGTTTATTAATGAAAGATGAAGAGAATGTGATATGGTAATGTTGTGAATTATGGACGAGCGTTCCGGGGAGGAACTACTCATGCGTGAATATTGGAATTTGTAAAGTATGACTGTGGGTAAGCTAAGCTGGCTGTTCATCCTGATGTTCCGTGAGTACTCGTCTTAATGTAGAGGAGGGTAGGTCATGTGTGGGAACGGCAGGAGGTCCTAGTCCTTAGGGTTACTTTGGACAGATAGGGCTAACCTCGGGTGGCAGCTGTTGAGGGCATCCCAGTTACTACATCACCCGGGTGCACGAACGCCTGTAGCTACATAGATTTCATACAGTCCGGACAGTCAGTCTATTAATAGGTTTTGTATGATACGTATGTTGAATTTATATTGTGTGTGGATGGTTTGAAAATGTATGTTATACGTGAATTAAATTATATAAGCTTACCCTGTATTTTCTGTCATGTCTCGTTATGTACGTCCGTCTTGTCGTTGCAATGATCATCCGTGTGGATGTGAGCAGAAGGGGACGCACTGCTGGAAGAGGCGCTAAAAGAAGAAAATTTGGTTGAAGTTGAAGTTAAGACCGAACAATAGGGTGTTCGGTCAGTAGTTTAAGTTTTTGTAGTAAGGTGGTCGTTCGATCACTTTTACTTTTAGTTATGTTCGACGATCGATTTATTATTTTGTAAAACCGTTCGGATAGTTACACCGATGTACAGTTTAACGTTGTAATTTTTCTTTCTGTAAGGCCGTTCGGCCAATAGCGTTCGTTTCCTAGTGTAAGACTGAACTGAAATATTATTAAATGTAATTATTCTATCATATAGTTTATTGCTTTATTTTTGGGATGTTACATTAATTATAATATTTTATTAATAATAAAATTATTTTAGATCCTAACTTAATCATAATTAATTAGATTTTGTCTTTAAATTAATTGTTACTTAACAATTATTTTTGGCGTTTTTTAAGGATGAATTAATATATAATTTCATACTAGTGCCCATGCCACCTTAGTGTCTCTTGATGGATAACTATGCCAACATAGCCATAATTGGTTAATCTTTTCACAATCATCTATGCAACAAACCACTTAATTTCTCTTATTCCACCTTCACTTTCTGACACCACAATAAATAACCACAACTCGGTATCATCTTTCATGAATTAATACATAATTTCTTAAGGATGAATTAATATATAATTTCTTGAATATTTTGAAAATCTTATATAGATTTTAATACTTCACAAGTTTTTAGTTGGGTCTCTGAACGCATCTTCATTATGATTTCATTAGGTATAAGGGACTTAATTAATGGTTTTTAAGATGTAGAACTTTCTTAGATAATTATTAATTTTTCCAGAATTCAGGATTTTATTAATATAAACATTTTTTTAAGTATTGAAAAATTTATTACTATATAATTAAACTAATGACCAAAAATTTATATTTAAATATTCGTGAATAAAATTTGTAGTGAATAGATGTTAACTATATTTCTTATCAGATAATATTTTAATATTTGACTATAAACAAATGAGACATGAATATCATATTACTTATATTTACGAATATTTATTATTGTAAAAAATTAAAATTAAAATTAAAATTTAATTTATATTTATTAAGTTAATTTTAATTAAAATTATAATTAATTTATATTTTTTAGATTAAATTTAATTCATATTTAATTTAATTTATATTATATTTGTAATTTAATATAATTTAGATTTTATTTTAATACGTAAATATTTGGGAGTTTTAAAATATTTGTGGATGTTTTTTAAACCGATGTAAGTAATAAAGACTAATAACAATTAGATTTTTCTAAATTATTTAAAAATATTTTCTTTGAACGGAGTCTACCATAGTTGTGATTAAAGATGCAAATGATTTAAACTGCATTAACATCCATTTTTCTGATACATATGATAAAGAAATCCGAGACTGTACAAAGAAACAGAAACAGTGAGAAATAAACAACAGCGGTAGGAAGCGGTTGGAATATACAAGAATATCTACCTCGTATATCTACATGCATGGAAAAGGATACACCATATATAGCTTACACTGTACACAGATGTCAGAGAAAGATGGAGGGAAAGGAGTTTGTGAGGGATTTGGTTTTGGCACAGAATGGTGATGATGATGATGTCTAACAAGGTTTGCCCTCAACGCATCTTAGGGCCCCAGCGTAGCGACTGAGCCTTACTACATACGAACCAGGCCTGGAGGACACCATGTCCTTCTTTGTGAAGGGTCTGTTCTTTAAAACGGGCCCACTTTCTCTGAAATAAGCTCCATTCACTAGCTCATCCCTGATTGATCTCCATTGCCAGTTTTTCCACTCTTCTTCTGTTGCGTAGGTCCTCTTTGTTACCTTCACCAACACCAATCAATTTCATTTTGCATCTCATCACAAAGTCTTCACTATTTGAAGTCTGATTCTCATAACATTATGATTCAACACAAGGTCTTCAACTATATGTGTGTATAATATAATTCATGATGATACCAACATGAGAAAAATGATAGATTTGAGTATATATTACCTCTTTAGCATTATTGTCGTTGGGGGCTGTGAATCGGTTGCCCTCACTAATAATTGTAGGATGCTTGCTACCACCAATGGCATACATTTCCCAATGAGTGTAGTCGTTGTTAACCACATGGAAAAAACCAAACCTGCATCTTGGCATTCTTTGAACTAATCTCTTACCAAAGTGGTTGAATAACAGTGTGATCTGCATTAGCTTATCACCATCATAGCTGTCACTCGCACCAAACAGCATCACCTGAATCATATATAAAATTTACTCATCTATTACTTAAAATGATCCATCTCATTATAATTACAACTATTTCTAAATGTATTTTAGAACTAAACAAAGTAATAACCTCATTGTGGTCTGTGAAGTGGCAATTGGAGATGGTAATGGCAGTAGAACCCATAATGGCATCGATCATTCCGTCTTTGCAGTTTCTCATGGAAACATGGTCGATCCAAACATAGCTAGAGCCAAAGATGGAAATTCCATCACCATCACTCTGAGTTCTTTGACCGTAGTGGGTCTCAGAATCTCTGATAAGTCCACCATTGCCAGAATTAATGTCAAAAATTTTGATTCCATGGATGATGACATTCTTGACGAATTGGAGGGTAAAACCAGCACCATTCATAATGTAGATATCAGCTCCTCTTCCATCAATGGTCTTGTCACTTGCCACAATCAGCTCCTGGCTCAGCCTAATGGTCATGCTATGAGAAAAATAGATCCACAAGGGTGCAGTTCGTGTAACCGCATGCCTAAGGGTACCAGGAACAGGATTCACCATGTCATTATCTAAGTTACTCGTTACCTCATAAAACGAACCTTTCTGTCCTCCAACAGTGCTTCTGCCAAAACCTTGCACACAATCTGCCAGCTTCTTCCGATTCTTTTCCCATTTCTTGTCACACCTCCAACATCTGTCAATCGGGTTTGTTGCCAAGCACGGATTATTTGTTAACTTTCCTGCCAAATTCCTTCTTCCAGTTTTTTCCGCTTTTTCATCACTAATTATCAGGCTGTCATGTCATAACAAACAGCAAAAAAACAAAATACAATTACTCAGCAACATGCCATACATGAATATGTGAAGATTTTCCCATAAAACTGAACATGACACTCACTCAGAAATATTATCAGTCACGTTGCCGCTGAATGAAAATGGATCATTAATATAAGCTCTTTTGTTCTCTAGTTCAGCACTTGCTTCTTTTTTCTTCCAATACTCATCAAATAATGCAGCTTGCTTCCCCCAATACTCTTCATCCTCTAAAATATTGCCATATAAGGTAGGTATGGTCACTACCAAACAGGTTAAAATCAAGATGCTGTATAATTTAGTCATTGTTCATATAATTTTTTTTATTTATCTATTTAAGTAATGATTTTTTTGGGTGATAGCGGCCAAGGGGTATTAAGAACCTCAGCCGAATTGATGGAATTATTAATAATACTCTAGCAACGAAATGAATACACAATTACATATGTTCATATATATGCTCCATGAATGATCACATTAAGGGAGACAACAATCGAGATAGTTTCCATTTCAAGGCCATCAATGATTTTAACCCTACAAAAGTGGATCATTTCAAACAATCTTAGATGATATAATTTTTTGTTTGTTCTACCTTGAGAGGTGGAAGACCAGACATGTTATACACCATTCCTTTGTAAGCATTAGTAGCTAACAACATTTATAGTTTAGCTTTCAAATGTAACCGCAACATTCTTTTTCTGATGTCAAATAGCTTTTAGCTCAAATTAACCACCTGCTTGAGATAGGATACAGTTTGTTTTATGACAACGAATTTTCTTTTGGAAAATCTAAACTAAATGTCTAACCCTTCTAGATTTAAAACCTATTTCATTCATGTTTTTAATAAATTAACTATATTTTCTATGCTTTTAAATATACATGTACATCTCTTATTTTTTAAATAAATAACATTCAAATTTTATTATACTTTTTAATAAAATTACTCATCTTCTCTTATCTTAAAAAGCTATTCGACATTTTTAATTTTTAATCTTAAAAAACTCCTCTTTTATATACGCAAGCATCATTTAAAACAAATCTGTATTTTGTCCATTGTTATAACTCATGAAACTGTTGTTAATTTATTTTTACCTTGTCCTTTTGTAGCTATGTTGTGGAATTGGTTAAGCGATATCACACACCAAAAATTTTATGCAACGATATTCTGACTTTGTTGGAGTTTAATGGAAGCACTTGGATGAGGTTGTCACAAACAATGTTCATACCAAGTGTACATACAACATGAAATAGGTAGAGAATCATACACATCGATTTGAGATTTGATATGGGTTGATCTCTAAGATTATAGTCAACGAACAGTTAAAGATAATAAATCTAACCGTTAATTATGAGATTATTATGCTAAACGAGATTGAAAGGTAATTGGATCTTTAGTAGACTATCATTAAGGTAAAAGTCAATTCAATGGTCTATAAATATGACATGTATATAAGAAATTTAATACTTTTAGATCTACTACATTTATTGAGTTGTCTTAACCGAACATTGACATGAGTATCATAATGTCTTTGACAAATATTTGATAGGATGGACCGAGCAGGAGAGAAGATAATTAAGAGGAAAATATTAAGTAGCGAATTATGTGACAATAAAATCAAAGTGAGTGTCAGTGTATCCTTAGCCTTACAAGAATATTTTGACATCTACCATGGGACCGAAAGAGCACGAACAATACCTATATGGTGACCACCAGAAACATGATGAACAATGTAGTCTTGGAGGAAGCGTCTGAAGAATAGGACCTGGATCCTATAAAAATGATTAGAAAAATGAATAAGGACATGAAAGAGATGAAGAAAAGACATGAAGAAGACAATAAAGAGCTGCAAGTTCTGCGCAAAGAAAATGCACTAATAAGACATCTCACAAATAACAAAGGTCCCACTCTGTTTCTCCAACTCAATTGGAGCATGCTAAATTAACCTCGGGCGGAGCACGAATGATTGATCCAAGGGGGAAGTGATGAAGGAAGTAGAGACTATAACTTGTCTACAATAGTTATTGTTGATACAGCCAAAATGTATCCTTTCACCACAAAAATCATGAATGTCCCAATGTTAGATCATTGGAAGATGCAAACATTCGATAAATATGATGGAACAATAGATCCAAATGAAAACATTAGTATGTTCATAACGCATATGGCGTTTTATACATGCAATGATGTTGTTTGGTGTAAGGTGTTCCCAATGTCCTTGAAGGGAGCAACGTCAGGATGGTTTACTCAATTGTTAACAAACTTTGTTGATTGTTTTGCCACACTTAGAGCAAAGTTTGGAGCTCAGTTTGCTACGAGTCATTAGCATATGATGATGTCCATCACACTAGTCAATATCAGGCAGGAAAAGGTAGAATCCCTTCAGACCTTTATGGACCAATTTGGGAAGGTGGCCCTTCAGATTAGGAATTTGAGTCATAAAGTGACCATGCACCACATGATCACCATGCTGAGACATGGGCCTTTCATTGATAGCTTATGCATGCAACTAGTTGTAGATGTGGATGGATTGAGGCAGAGAGCGACAACATTCATGCAAGCAGAGGAGTTGAGAGATTTCAAAAACCAGGTCAGGACAGAAGAGAATTCCAACAAGAAAAATTATCAAGTTAGGTTTCTTCATTTCACCAGCTATATCCCTCTTAACGCCTCTTAATCATATGTTCTAGATTAAACACTCAATGTTGAACTCTTACCCCTTTCTAAAAAAGCCAAAACCCTGTTAAATTCTTATGAATGCCAATACCACGTAATTTGGGACGTAACACGGAGGAATATACAACTTTAAGAGATAATATTGAAGTGTTAATATATACAAGCTAGATATTTAAAGAAGTTTGTTGATGCAAGATGAAGCCCCTTGTGTTAGAGAAGAGCTACGAAGAGATCAAAAAGCCAATAGACCACAAAAGTGGTCGAAACCGAAGCAAAGTAGGAGTGATAGCCACTTGAGAAGTAGGGAAAAGCCTTTAAGAGGAATGGATCAAGCCATATTTGGTGGGTTCGCGGGTGGTGACCACATTTCCTTAGCTCGAAAGCGACATATTCTAGCTTTGCGATCAATTAACATGGTGGAAAGGTTGAGAAGAAGAATTTCGATCATAACATTTATAGACGAAACCTTTAAGGCACTTGACCCCGACCAGGACGACCCCATGGTTATATCGGTTGAATTAGTTGATTTTTGTGTTGAGAAAATTCTCATTAACTAAGGAAGCTCGGTCAGCATCTTATACTGGAAAACTTTCTTAAAGTTAGACATCTGTAAGGAGTTGACACGAGAGGATATATAGACCTTTGTACGAGGTTTGTGAGCAAGGACCAAAGAAGTAGAGTGATTAAAGTGTGATACTTGTTAGTGAAGGCGAATACGTTATATAATGTACTACTAGGACGTCCTAATGTCCACTTCTGGTTTATAGATAAAGCAAGTGGATGCTTGTAATACGCAATCTACACAAAGTAGAGTAGATATGCATACAACAAATATGTTTTTTCTCTTATCACTTTTGTTGTTTTTTAAACATTGTGCATTTAATGTAATTTAATGTTTGTTCTGAATAACAAAGTGTTTTTTTGTGCTTTTTATTGTTTAGGTAGGATTTCATCATTTAAGCTTCTCACTAAAATGTCAAGTAATTAATTGAAGACTTCATCGTTGGATGAAGTGAATCATTCAACATATGGTATGTCTAGCCTATGTAAACGCTTAAAATTTTTCTTTGTTTTTTTCAGCACATGCATTTAGCACGATGTTATCTATCACAAGTTTTTGCAATGTCACTCAAGACTTTTAGCATGCTTTCCAAAAACATTGCCTTGACACTTTTACCTATTAAAACATATTGAGATTTTATTCTTTTATCATCCAGTGATGTATAACACTTGCATTCAGCATGACTCTCATTTACACATTAATTTGGGGAACGTTTAGTGGTGTGTCTTGTTTATACCTAAGTGTTTTTCTAAGATTTGCCTAAGTTATTTGGGTTTCTTAAAGTATTTTCATGCATCACTTGTTTCATTTATTTGTTATTCTGATGATAACATTGTCATAGGTCATTTCGTAATCAATATTGTTTGTTAAACTTCAAAACAAGAGTGTTTAGACATTTTAGTCTTATTACACAATCTTGTCTTAACACGCTCATCCCTTAGGGTGAAGTTGTGTAAGGAAAACATTCAACTCTGACAAAACGCCCATCGTGAAAGTGTCAAAGGGGAATCACACGTTCAGTTTGGAGAACATGCATGTATAGGCATAGAAGAAGTTCTTCTTATACTCTCTACACCTACGACATACACAATCACTCCCACGAAAAACGCCAAAGCTACAAAGAGTATTAGCAATGGGAAATCAACGTGCTCGACCAAATAGCAAAGAGAACACTCCCCCTTCCCCCAATTATACTCAGTCGCATACTCATGGACTTGCTCATCCACCCACTCATATTCAGGAATGAGCAACAAATTGAACTTGTCCCATTTCCCATTGACATCTATTTCCACATTTGTATTATGAATCGGTGTCTTCCCCTTTTGAGAAACAGTTTGATCGCTCGGTTGTGATATCGACCAGAATGTGAACCTAAAACCGACGAAGATATGTCATCTGCATACCCCCTGGCTTCCCTACTGAAAGCCCCTCAGACGATGAAGAAATGATGAAACTAATCATTATTACCTTATTAAGAACTGTGCATCACGAAAAAGCTCTAAAGAAGAAAATAGAGTGCCATGGGGAGACCCACCCCTGTTTATAAGGAGGACCTAAATTAACAATCGAGGCACTTTAGTCGTTGGATCAACTTTGATCTAATGATCCAAAGATAACGTCATTTCACATCCCTCTTACAGACACAATTTATGAAGCAATGTGACGTTTCGGAAATAGGAGCCAACAATTGGGACGAGAGAATCAAAGTACCACAAAACTTAAAAGCATCACAATGTCTCAAAGGAAGAATTTTTTTCTTAGGCTAGGCTAGAAAGGATAACTCATATCTCAATACTACGAACAGATGGGGACGATTACTTTAAGTCCTCACATTCTGAACAAATTACTCTAACTTATGGGCTAATGTACATACCACATGAAATAGGTATAGAATTGTACTAATTGGATCAGAGGCTCAATAATGATCGACCTCTAAGATTATATCCGACTGATTGTAGAAAATGACAAATCTAACAGTTAATTATGGGATTATTACGCTAAATTATATTAAAATGTAATTTTGCCTTTATTAGATCATCATTAAGATAAAAGTTCATCCAAGAACCTATAAATATAATGTGTAGGTAAGACATTTAATACTTTTAAATTTATTATTTATTGAGTTTTATCCTAACTGAACACTTACTGGTGTATTGAAGACTTACTGGTGTATTGAAGCGCTTTTGATAGGTAACCAACTGAAAGAACCAAATAAAAGAGAAGATAATAAAAAAGAAAAAATTAAGCAATAAGTTGTGTAACAGGAGTGCTAGTGTATCCTTAACTTACATATTATAAATTTTATCTTATTTGCATATAAAAAAGTATGATTTTTTATTTGTCGTAGTTAACGTGGTTTTTAAATTAAAGGTATTAATTATTCTTTATCCCAAATTAAAATTATTCAAGCTTTTCTTATATCTATTGCAAGCTGAGAAAATCAGAAAAATGTATTGAAATGAATTGGTGTACTTGAAATTCAAGTTAGATAGAATGCAATTAGATTGGGCCTAGTGTATGAAAATCTTTCAGTATATACGTACATATTCTAAGAAGGGTGTTGCTCCCTCCACCACCACCCTATACTTCCTCCACCTCCCCACATTATTTTAAATACAATTATATCCTTAAGTTAAAAAGATTTTTATTTTTACCCTATTTTAAATAAATTGAAGCCCTAATTTTACTTTCCCAACACCCACAAACGGAACTCTCTTCCCCTTTCCTCATTTTCGTTTCACCTCCCCACCTCCCACACTTCCATTCCTTTTTCTTCCCAGTTTTTTTTTCGTTTGAAAGCTTCCATTGCCGCCGTGGTGTGAAGGAGCGTCGCCGCCGTGGTGTGGAGGAACATCGAGGAGCGTCCAGAGCATCAACCAGCGTGAGAAAGTATACATCAACGGAGGTGACATCCTTCAATGAATGTCCCCTAATAAAACAAACTCTAAAATAAAAAACGTAACCTAGGTGACATCTTCAACGGATGTCAACATCCGTTTAAGGTAAAACGGA